>JADBJO010004369.1:45000-52500 GCA_016801955.1 Conus betulinus | reverse complement strand
ATTTCTTCTTTTTTTTTTTTTGTTGTGTTGTGTCAGTTTTCAGTTGGCATTTGAAAGACAAGAACTTACCTAATTTTTGTCAAATTTTTAATTTGCATATGAAAAACATTTTTGGTTTTGTGAGCAAAACACATCAATTGTTGTTGTTTATATTTTCTATGGAAGGATTTTACTACTCAGATTGGATCTTATTTCGCAATGAATAATTTTATATGTGGCATGATAAGTGCTAATGTGATGGCGTTTTCTGCTGACAGATCCCAGATTTCCAGACAACGGCAAGGTTGAGTTCGTCTTCGGCCCCAGCTCAGATGTCTCAGTGTCTGGTGAGTGTGTATTTGTTGGTTTTTGTTTTTTTGTTTTTGTAGACAAATTTCTTTTTGATCTGGTCATGTTACACATTTATCTAAGTATGCAAAGCTCTGCATTTGAAAACATTGCTTAGTTTTATTTGAAACAGAAAAAAGACATTCTGTCAATGTCTCTCATTGTGCCTCTGTCTGCCTGCCTCTCTCTCTCTCTCTCTCTCTCTCTCTCTCTCTCTCTCTCTCTCTCTCTGTCCCCTCTCTCCTCTCTCTCTCTCTTTGCCCCGTCCCCTCTGTCCATTGTCTCTGTCTGTCTCTCTATTGGTCTGTCTGTCTGTCTCCTGTCTGCCTGTCTGTCTCTCTCTCTCTCCTCTCTCTCTCTCTCTCTCTCTCTCTCTCTCTCTCTCTCTCTCTCTCTCACACACACACTCATACACACACACACACACACACACACACACACACACACACACACACACACACACACACACACACACACACACACACACACACACACACACACTACACACACACACACACACACACACACACACACACACACACACACACACAGTACACACACACACACACACACACACACACACACACACACACACACAGTACACACACACACACACACACACACAGACACCAAAGGGAACAAAAGTGCAGCAGCGTCATAACCATCAAGACTACCCATTCGGTAAATGGCACCGTGCTTCCTGTGCTGCCGACCGCCGATCACAGGGACACGACAAACCTTGTCCTTTCTTTTACGAACATGGGAAATGGTCCAGGACAAATTACAAGCAATTGTCTCCCTTGTAGCCTCTGCCTTAGCAAAGGTATGCAGCTCTGACCTCTGTCCGGGTCCCCGTTCTCAGGGACACAGCAACGGGTCGGAGTTTGACATGCAGTAACAGTGGGCGGTGTACTTTGAGGGGTTGTTAGCAGCACACACTGGATTTGTTTGGAGGATGTCCTGTTCGGAGTTACCTTTCAAATTGTGGGTTGGAGGAAATGGGCGTGGCCGGGATCCAAACACAACAGCTGTGTATCATTTCATTGTTGTTTTGTATGTGATGCTCAGGCAGTCATTTGATTGAAGAAGAGGGAAGTGATGAAATCCATTTTGATATAAACCACATTTATTTCATTTGGAATTCTTGACATAAAGAAGGCTTTGGCTGGAATAAGAAGTTAAAAATTAAACATAAAGAAATCAACATTTCAGAGCAAAACACTAGTGTCAGCGCAGTTGCTTTTGATGTATTAGGTGTGAGCTGTGATTTATGAGAAAAAAAAAAATTGGCAGATTTTCTTTTTGGTACAACCATGTTTCATCTGATTTTTGAGTATAGACTTTATAACAGACTTGGGAAAGGCTTTGACAGCCTATGTTTTCTGTTGGATAAAAAAAAATCTAAAAGAAAAAAAAGAACATATGAAATAAGTCATACAGAGATATGTAATGTAAATATATGCAAAAAACTATGATAATGAAAAAATCGTAAGTGAATAAAGCAATAATACATGAGTATAGAGAGTGGATGAGTATGTTTTTTCTCATTTGTTTGCCACATTTTTAATTTATCTTCTGTCCATTCATCGTCGATACAAGCAAGATAATACATATACATGTGTGTGTGTGTGTGTGTGTGTGTGTGTGTGTGTGTGTGTGTGTGATTTTTTTCTACACACAATGGCACATCATACAGATGACAGACAAAAGAAAGAAAGGTTTAAGTTCAACCATAAGAAATATGATTAGGACAGAAGAGATGGGGAAAGGTAAAAAAAAAAAAAAAAATGTATGCAAAGTTATGCACGTTTTTTTTTTTTTTTTTTAATATTGCACATTGATTCTAGTCAGCTCTCTTTTGATTCATACATTTCCTCAGGAAAATAACCAAATTAAACAACTGCACCTGACCCTGCTGGACGACAACAGATGAATGTTAAGTCTATGATAAAACCACCAATTTCTAGAATGAGAATGCATTTCACATGTTATCATCCAAACATGTAAAAAAAGAGACGTGTAACAAATGTACACATCAGTCTTCTTCCTTTCCTTTCATTCAGCATCACTGTCTTGGCTTTTTGTTGGTATGCTGTGATGATGCGGTGTGTTTACAGTGTCTGGGTTCAAGTCTGATGTCACAGTGCCAGTGGACGACAATGAAGAAAACATAACACGGTCTGATTCCTACGACGAAAATTTCTACAAAGCCTTAGCCTTGCAAGGGGCACAGAGTAAGTACTTTTATAAATGTATGGATGATTAGATTGACTTTTTTTTTTTTTTTTTGCCTTCTTAATTGTCAAGGCAACTATTTGCATGTCTCTTTCATTTGTTTCTCTTTCTCTGCTTGCCATAGCTAACACTTCCTTTTTCTGTCTCTGTCTCTGTCTGTCTCTCTGTCTCTGTCTTTGTCTCTCTTAGTCTCTGTCTGTCTCTCTCCCTCTCTCTCTCCCCCCTCCCCCCCCCTCTCTCTCTCTCTCTCTCTCTCTCTCGTTCTCCCTCAGTCTTTCAGTCTGTCCCCCCCACACCTCTCTCTGTCTCTGTCTCTGCTTTTCTCTTTCTCTCCCCTTGTTTTCTCTCTCTCTCTCTCTGTCCCTCTCTCTCTGTCCCTCTCTCTCTCCCTCCTCTCTCTCTCTGTCCCCCCCTCTCTCTCCCTGTCTCTGTCTCTCTCTCGCTCTCTCTCTCTCTCTCTCTCTTCTCTCTCTCTCTCTCTCTCCATCTGCCAGCCTGTCAGTATCTGTAACTCTGTTTCAGTCTTTCTCTTTTGATCTTGGTTGCCTTTTATCTGCCATTGGTAGGCAAAAGTTTGAACTACAACTTGCATCATCGATTGAACATTACAGGGGTTAACAGTAACAGAAACGTAAACAAGTTTATAATTTGTTGTTCAAAATTCTGTGATCAGTGTCTCTCTGGGGTATGAATTTCATAAAACTATACTTCCTGTGGTATAAATATTACACAATTATTCATCAGTAGTTAATAGCTCTGTAGCCTTGTAGTTTGCTTTCTTCTTTGGCCATAGAAAAGCAGGTCTCATACTTGATGAGGGAATAAAGTGTAGACTGGAAAGATTTCACATAACTGGCAAGACTTTTGAATGAAGCCCAATGCAGAAAGTGTCACATTATTTGATTTAATGTCTTGCAAAAGTAAATAAATAGACAAACAAAAACAAGGTGAAAAAGGCTTGAATTTTCTTACAGAGTAAGCTCTTGATCATTATTTTATGGGATAGGGGTGGGTGGGGTGATTCATTCTCAGTATTGTACTCTGAATAATGAAAGAAATTCATTCTCAGCTTTTTTTTTCAGGAAGGTCTCTCGTTCTGTGTCTTTCTATCTTTCTCTGTGTTTCTCTGTCAGTCAGTCTGTCTCTGTCTGCTTTCTTCCAAGAAAGGTTATCTTTCTCTTTATGTGTGTGTATCTTTCTGTCTGTCAACCTCGCTGTCTGTTTGTCTGCTCCCTCGACCACCACCCTCTCCTTCCCCCCTCCCCCCCCCTCTCTCTCTCTCTCTCTCTCTCTCTCTCTCTCTCTCTCTCTCTGTGTCATATTTTGCTTTACTTAAGTTTATGTTGGCGACTTTCGTTAAGGCTGCAAGTTTGACTTAACTGTTCATAATTTCCTCATTCAATGTCGTCATAGTAATGCTGTCTCAGTTGTGAAAGTAGACATTTCCAGTTTGGATTTCCACATTACGCAGTTCATTTTCCTTATAATTCATTTGATCAATTTGTGAAGTATATAGTGCATCACCATTCCTTCTTTTGTTTTATGCAGTATTTTTTTAAATGTTTGGTACAACGAACGTACTTCTTCAGCTGTTCCTCATAGTGAGGCAGTGTGTGATTGTGATTGTATTGCTGCATGCTGGATACTGTGTGCAGTTTTTGCAGTGAAAGTCAGGTCCACTGCTGTTCTTTTTTTCTGGCTTTTTAAAGAAAAAATTCTCTTCATTTCTTTTGGCTGTATTTTCCTGCACTCTTTTTTTTAATCTTTGCTTTTGCGCTGCCGCTAGTGCTGCCCCCGAATGTTGCACCTGCCCTCCGTGCCCTTTTCAGAGAACGCCAACGGCACCCCCGTCAACGGAGTACCCACCCAGCCAGGGCTAGCTACCCCGGTGCAGGTGCAGTACACCCAGGGCCCCAAGGACGGCAGTCTGTACGCCACCGTCAACAAGCAGCACAAGACGGAGGTGGAGCCACCCAGCCTGCCACACAACGGGCCCACACACCTCCCCAACGGCTCGCTCACCTCCAGTGTCGATTCAGGTGCTGCTGCTGAAGGCCAAAGTGTTGCCTCCCCCTCCCCCCCTGCCACTGGCTTTTGTCTGATGTGACAGTTGTGTTTTTTTCCTTTCCTTCTGCATCTTGGGCAGCCATTCATTTTTTTTTTCTTGAAGATTATGATGTTTCTGTTATGCTGATTAGTTATTAGAGTGCATGATTTGATTGGTTTTGACTTTAAGATTGACTTCACGACAAGGTTGTCAAATAGAAGCAGCACCTTTCTTTTTTTTTCGAACTCATGCTGTGTGCTTGCAACTGCTGATGGCACACAATTCTGGTCATTGTGCAAACTTACTTCATCGATGCATACCAACAAACCATTGACTGTTGATCATCACCAGATCTGTGGTCAACCAATACCCTTCACAGATATAAACAAACAGTCAGTGAAGATGCACTGTTTAACAGTGGCAAGGGCAAAGGTCAACTTTCTCAGATTTGAATACACTCAGATACTTGTAATTTACAGTATTTCACATTTCAGACATGATCAGAGATCTATGTAAATTAAGGTTATGTGAGTAAACAGTGAATTTGTTTCCTCCCTACCCTTATGTATTCTCTAGAATTTAAAGAAAATAATGAATGAGCCATTATGATTTATGATGATGTGAGGTGCGTTTACATATATTTGTAAAGGTATTTATATTCATGTTGGTCTTTTTTTTTAACTCATTGATTCCAATATTCAGTTTTGACATGGCTGGAAATTGTAAATGTGAAGGCTAACTGAGGTGAGGTTACCAGTTCAGTGGTCTAAACTGAGAGGGTTGTAGAGCCAGTTGTTTATCCTTCCTGACCAGAAATAGAAGCAGCGTTATGGTGCAAGCTGTCTGGATGTCAGAGATACAGGAAAGAAAGTAGTCTGATTCAGCACTTCATGTATGTGAGAGGGAACATGTAAGTGTCTACCTGTGTCTGTGTATGCATGTGTGTATCTATGTTCTTTGAACTTTAGCGTGAATAGAAGTTTCAAATACGTGAGTACGGAATGGAGATGGGGGGATGGGGGGAGGGGGAAGAGCTTGGGAAGAAAGGTTTTTTTGCTTTTTGTTTCGGATTCGGCATATCTTCAGAGATTTGGATATCCTCAGGATGAGATACATCTGTATGTATGTATGTTCTTTGAACTTTTGTGTAAATATAAGTATCACATATGTGAGCAAGGAGGAAGCTGGGGGGATATTTTGTTTTGAGGGTTTTTTGTTGTTGTTTTTTTTTTGCTTTCTTTTTCAATTGTATATCTTCAAAGATTTGGTTGTTATTAGGATGAGATATATGTGTGTGTGTATGTTCTTTGAAATTTTGTGTGAAGCGTGAATATAACTATCAAATATGTGAGCAAAGAGGAGTTGGGGTGATACCTTTGTGATAGCAATCGGTCCAAATAGGTATGGTTTTTCCCTGATTGACAAAATTGGTCCTAGAAAGAAACAGTTCACAAGGAGATGAAAAAATGGCATTTCACTTCATTTTTTTGTTTTCGATTGTTTTCTTTTGTAAGAGTTGTTTTTTTGCATTTATTTGTTGCAAAATAAGTTTTTTTCGTTTTTGGATGTGTTTGTCCCATGGAAGAAGAATCGCATTTCAGTTTGAACATGCTTTGTTTCAAATATGCATGACCTTTGCTTTGTTAGTTGCTTTCTGCTGGCATAAAATTAGATGTACCATTAAGGTGCAAGCCATTTGATGATGAGATGATCTCAAGCAATGTTTCTGTATTGGGTGCAGGTTATGCAGGTCCCAGAGATATCAGTTACGGGTCTCATCAACAACAGGCAGAGCAGGTATCTTCCAGTTACACATCTCAGGTGAACAGCTCACGCAGTAACTACAACAGCAGCACACTGACACGCAGTGGTGGGGGCACAGCCGAGGATCAGCTCAATTACAACTCCCTGCCTCCTCAACAACAACAACAGTTGCCTGCCCCTACGCTGGATGAGCGCTCTCAACTAGATGAGCTGCTCAGTGACTTGCTCAGTGACCAGTTGATCGTCACAAGTCCTAAAAGTCCGCAAAGTCCATCAGGGCCTCGCAGCCCCCTCAGTCCTGTCAGTCCTCAGCCAACTCCGAGTGGTGCCAAAACCATGACGACAGCCACGCATTCATACTCCAGTTACTCCAGCACAGACGGTGGCGCACTGCGCAGCCCCCGTGCTGATGCTGTGATTGTTCAGAGAGCAGACCTGAGTCACAGAGTACCGGGACAGGTTGCCGGGGAACCACCTGGATCAGAGAAAGGTCGGGTGCCGAAAGGTGCGTTCAGTTACACCCCGACCTCTCCAACACAGACTGACAAATCGCACACTTTAGAACGTGACATGACCAGGACTGATCATGTGACCGGACTCCAGCAGAGTCCGCCGAGTCGCACACAGACACTGCCATACCGTGCTGACTACGAAAACCGGTACAATGTGTCAGAGACCCAGCACTATAAACACCATGGATGGTGAACAGATGTCGTGGTTGCAGCAGCAGCAGCAGAAGCTGCAGCGGATGCGTGACGGGCGGGACGCCACTGGGAGGACTGAACAGGAGAAAAAGTTGGTCAGCGAGCTGAAGCTGGCTCAGAACCGCTACTTCAGGCAGCGAGCGCACACAGTGAGGCTGAAGAGCAGGCGGTGATGGATTCCTATCGGCACGTCCCCCATGCACAACGGACCTGTGACTCCCACCTCTGCTCCCCCCAGCTATGCTCCTCCCCCTCGGGGAATTCGGAGGAGAGACCGGCCACTTCAACACCTTCACTCAGTCACAGTCCCACTTTGAGAATCACTTCACCAGTGGAGGGGAGCGATCAAGCAACAAGCCCCTCCCTCCCCAACCATGCAACGTCCTGTGCAGCAGGCTGCCCCCAGTGCAGCCTCCAGTTCGC
>JADBJO010004369.1:37500-40000 GCA_016801955.1 Conus betulinus | reverse complement strand
ATGGAAAATTCTCCGCCTTTACTGCTATGTTCTCTGCAGACTCTGGTGGAAAGGTGGACTGAGCGTGTTAGTATCGGTGCATGTTTTCGGTCATCTTTTAATAGTTATCAAAACCACTGAAAAAGACGCCACTCAAAACTTCCTTGCATAGTCACCACTTGCAGCATTGAAGCAATGCCAGTCAGATATGGTCATACTGTCATCACACAGTTACAGATGTGGGCAGGTAGTTATATTAATAATATCATTGTGTGTACTTTTAGAATGAAAGCCTCTGACCAGTGATGTATAGGATAACATTTTAAAGTTTTGGAAAATGACACGGCTACAGCAAAAAGAGAAGGATGTATTTATTCTTGGAGACATTCAACAGAGAGGCTGTAGGAGTAGGATGATGGTAAGTAGACAGCGTTTAAGGTTGTAGGTCATGGAAACTTGCACACTGGTTTACTGTTTGTTAAAGTTTGATTTTGTTTTTAAACTGGTTAAGAATTAAAGAGACAGACACTACTTCTTCTATCTTTGAGTGTCCGCCTTCATCAAGTTGAAGATTCTGACACTTTTGTGTGTATGACCATTTTTTTAATCCCACCATTAAGGCAGCCATACGCCAACTTTGGGGAAGGTGCATGCTATGTGTAACGTGTCATCTATACTAAAGGCCAAACTGGCCTTCTCTTCAGAAAGTTAGTGATGGGATTTTACGTGTGTGCAAGATGTTATGCATGCATTCACACACGGAACCTAAACTTTATTATCTCAATTTGAGAAATTAATTTGTGGTCACACATTCACAGCAAATAAACAATAATTTAGCCACATTACCCATTTTCTCACATATGACATACATTCATATAGAGGAATTTGGATTTCAATTAAACATCTTCTCGGTTCATGAAATCAATGGACAGGGGAATAAAACTTTGTTTAAATCTGACACTTCTGCATTTAACCGATCGATATCTTCGTCCTGACTGAAGAAGGTCATACTGATTTGCAAGAACGTGGGTCTGGTCACACGTAATCTTCTTCGCTTTACAAACAACACGGCACCTGTATAGCTCACTTAGACTTTTTTGTCTCTCACCAACGATTTTTCCTCCCACGTTCACCACTTTCTCAAGCACATTTCTGCTCTTCACAGTCAACCCACCATACCAACATATAAATGAGAAAGTTAGAACAGATTCCAAGAAGCATGAATGAAAATGTCCGAAGAATGTCAGTATTCACATGAAATGATCGCAGCTTGCGAAGACAATATAATCTGGTTTGACATTTTTTGTGGGACATACTCAACATGGGATTTAAAATTCAGCTTATTATCTATAAAAGTTCCTAAAATATTTGTATGATTCAACACACGTTCTACTTCAGCACCTTTGATAAAAAGGGGTGGTACAGCTTTTGGATTCTTTCTAAAATCAATCAACATTTCTTTCGTTTTTGTTTACATTCAGATCAAGATAGTTATGATCGCACCAGTCAACAAATCTTTGAACCTCCTTGAAGTAAACAGAATCAGAGTTGGAAAGATCCACAAGTGCTGAGTCATCTGAATATTTAATGTACAAAGTTGAATCACTTCCTGAACAATCATTTGTGTACACTTTGATATCGAACAGACTGTGTCCTCTGTGTAAGAAAGGATGGAATTTTACGTGTGTGCAAGATGTTATGCATGCATTCACACACGGAACCTCAGTTTATAGTCTTATTTGTAGGACTGTATGGGGAATGGAGTCAGAACCAATGTTAAATCCGAGGGAAAAATCCCCTGTACCGAAATTCGAACCCATTAACTCAGGATCGCGAGTCCGGCGCTCTACCAACTGAGCTATTCCGGCCCCCTGACAATATATAAATACGTACCATGATTTTCATAGTACACAAAAAAAAAATGAATGTGTTGAGCATGGTTCTATCATTATCCAATATTCTTTGCCTACAAGTCCTTAAATAACAAATGACAACTGTTTAAAAAAAATGTGTCATGACATTTGGCATGCTGCTGGTGCTGTGTTTATGTCCCCACTATCATCATGGTCAAGATCACTTCAGAATGGGAGTGAGATAGGAACAGGATATAGTGGCAGAATGACACAAAACTTAGATAAACAGTCATCTTGTCTTGCCGTTTGTCCTATCTCCTTGCCCTTTGCTCTAACTGCCTCACCATCTGTACTGTCCCCACACCTTTCCACTCTCCCCCTGCCTCCAATCAAGTAAATCAGAAACAGCAGTGATGAAGAAAATGACAGTTGTGCAGAGCACATGCCATGATATGTGCTTCATCCACTGCAGAGTCAAGTGCAGAAAACTCAGGAAGGGGCCGCCTCCCAGCCCGTGGGCGTGGTGGAGGAAGACCGGTTTTCACTGAGGCCCATTGGACCTGGCATGCAGACCTTGGAACCCAGCGTCCAGACCCAGTCCACCAGCACTCTCACCCGCTCTGCCCAGCCCACATCTCCAGGTGGGTGACCCTGTCGTCAGCTCTTGG
>JADBJO010004369.1:30000-32500 GCA_016801955.1 Conus betulinus | reverse complement strand
AGTAGATCCAGCGCATGTGCAGCTTTTAATCATTATTGAGGTTAGTTTGTCAGATCATTTAACAGACTTTTTTTCATGTGTGTGTGTGTGTGTTTTTAAATGATGATGGTCTTTTGCATGTATGTTTGTTCAGAAATTCTTCACATATGAAACATTTTTTTTTACTGGTTTGGCAAACTGACACATATTCACAAGAAAGCATGTTTTATGATACACATATATGTGCTTTATTCATCTGTTTGTCGCTCTGTCCCTCTGTGTTCCTCTCTCTCTGCTTCCCCTCCACTCTTCTTATCTCTCTCTTTTCCTCCCCCCCCCCTCCCCCTTGCACAAGAACTACCATTTACCAGACATTTAAGCATATTTGGACCATACATGTTCATGTGCATGATAAGTAAGACATTTGTACAAACTTTCAAGATGGATTTGAAATGGACAGCATGATATTGAAATAGTCACCGAGATGAACTTTGTTTTTCAGAATTACATTTTAATTGAAATTAATTTGTATGTCACACACACACACACACACACACACACACACACACACACACACACACACACACACACACACACACACACGCATACATACACACACAAATGCACACACGCACACACACACACACACACACACACACACACACACACACACACACACACACACACACACACACACACAGCACACACACACACACACATACACATACACATACACATACACATACACACACACTCCGTGCTTGTGTTTTCCTTCAAGCTTATTGTCATTCAGTTGTTTAAAGTTTACAGGGTTTTTTTTTTATTAAAGATATATTCGCCTTCTCTCCCCATTCATTCGCTGCCCCTCCCCTGAAGTTGGAGTGTGGCTGCCCATGTGGCGGGGTAATCAAAAACGGTCACACACGTAATGTTCTCATCCCCAGCTGATGCATTTTTACCATTGTGTTCAAGTACTTCAGCTGTTTGGATGATCCCTGGAGTCTTTTAGCCAGGGTATGACGACAACAACAACAACAACATTCTTCCCCTCCACCCAAGGCCTCCCTCACTAGCTCCCTTAATTTCTGCACCTCTCTCACTGTCTCTGTCTGTCTGTCCATCTCTCTCTCTCTCTCTCTCTCTCTCTCTCTCTCTCTCTCTCTCTCTCTTTCTTTCTTTTTCTCTATCACTCTCTCTCTCTGTCTCTGTGCATTTGTTTGTGTGTGGTTGCAAGTGTGTGTGCATGTAGCAGTAAAGATGGGCCTCCACAGATAAAAAGAAACCTGAACAGGACTGTTAGAAGCAGAACAAAAGGTCACCAGTCTTACCTGCATCGTCATGACGACACTCTGTGACCACAGGGGCAGCAGCATGGTCAGTCCCACGGGCACCCTGACCAGCCAGACCACAGTGCAACAGCAGCAGCAGCAGCAGCAGTACCAGTACAGCACCCACCAGCATCAGGAACAGCAGCAGTACCAGCAGCAGAGACAGCAGGCCGACGGCTCCCTGCACATAGACACCAGCCAGAGGATGCTGTCGCCGGGGTCCCAGGCCAGGAGTCCCTCTTCTGCTGGCAGGTAACCCCTTTGTGACGCACTGGACTGGTCTCTGTTTTGTCTGTTGTGGTCAGGCTGGTGGGATAACAGCTTTTTTTGGGGGGGGGGGCTTCTTTCTTGGTATGTGTTTGTGTGTATGTGAGAGAGAGAGTGAGAGTGAGAGAGTATGCATGCATGTGTTTTGTATATAAGACGTGTGTAAAATGTGTGTGTTAGACATGTATTTGATGAGTATATGTGTGTAAGAGATGTTGAAAGATGTGTGTGCGTGTTTTACTCTGTGTGTGCACTCTGTGTGTGCACTCTGTGTGTGTGTGTGTGTGTGAGAGAGAGAGAGAGAGAGGGAGATTACATGGTTGCATTCTTATATAAGATTTGTGTGTAAGATGTGTGTGTAAGACGTGTATTAGATGAGTATATGCATATAAAAGATGTTGAAAGGTGTGGGTGTGGATGTGTGCGTGCGCGTGTATCCATGTGAATTTGTGTGCATGGACATCTGCATTCAGTTTAACATGATAATGAAAATGGATTATGTGGATATATGCACTAGTTTCTGCCTTTTTGAAACAAGCTTCAGGAATCAACTGTTACCTCCCTTAACTTAATTGTCAAAATCTTTTAAGTTTGAAATGCTGTCCATAATCTGTAATGCTTTAAGGTTTGATTTTGGTTTTGATTTGGGTTTATGGAGTACTCAGTTCAATTCTCTGGGGAAAAAAAAAGATAATATACAAAAATCATCTCTGACTTGCTTGTGTGACAGTTTTTGCATCTTTTTCAATGAGACCTGAACCGCAGATCATGACGAACAAGATGATGAACCCCCACATGTTAATGACTATACCCAGTCCACTGCACCTGTTTGTGACCTTTCGTTCACAGTCCTCAGTCGCCAGGCACGCTCAACACACTGAGGCAGGAGCTGTCGGCATCTCACTCCATGTCCAGCAGTGCTGCCC
>JADBJO010004369.1:0-25000 GCA_016801955.1 Conus betulinus | reverse complement strand
TATCAGCACTCCATCACACCACTGGCGCTGCCCTGCAAGCTTGTCCTGCCTGATGCAGGAGGTGAGTTGACCGCTGTGCTTTAGGTCTGTGACTCTGTCTAGGTCTTCAGTGGAAAGGTTTACCGTTTTAGTTCGGATCTGTAAGTCTGTGTGAGAGATCTTCAGAGTAAAAGTGGTAGATGCTTCCTGATGTTGACAACAATCTTTGTAAATTTAATCTGTTTGGCGTGACTACAAGCTGCCTGCAACTGCTGACATATTTTTCTACTTTGTTCTTCTTCGGTGTTTGAATACCACTGGAGGGGGGGGGGGGAGAATTCTAATTATGTGATTTGTAAGCAAGACATAAACTGAAGCGGGGCGTGCAGACTCTGTGTGTGAGTACGTGCATGCTTTTGCATGTCTGTGTGTGTGCATGCGTGTGTGTGTGTGTGTGTGTGTGCACACATGCGTGTGTGTGTGTGTGTGTGTGTGTGTGTGTGTGTGTGTGTGTGTGTGTGTTATGCATGACTGCATGTGTGTGTCATGCATGTGTGTACATGTTATGCACGTGTGTGTGTGTGTGTGCGTCATGGGTTGTGTTGTTACTGTGCAGACTCTGTGGACGGACCTGGTAGCCCTGATACAACGTCACCAGAACTGAACTCTGCTGCTGAACTGTTGGCCAAAGGGGCAGGTGGGTGGACTGACAAAAAGACCTTCAACACTGGTTATATGAAAGTAGCTTTCAAGTGAGGGGACTGCAGGCGGAGATTGAAAGTAGGTTTCAAAGTGACAGGACTGCAGTTGGAAATTGAAAGTAGGTTTCAAAGTGAGGGGACAGCAGGCGGAAAATTGAAAGTAGGTTTCAAAGTGACAGGACTGCATGTGGAAATTGAAAGTAGGTTTCAAAGTGAGGGACAGCAGGCAGAAATGGAAAGTAGGTTTCAAAGTGACAGGACTGCATGTGGAAATTGAAAGTAGGTTTCAAAGTGACAGGACTGCAGGAGGAAATTGAAAGTAGGTTTCAAAGTGACAGGACTGCAGTTGGAAATTGAAAGTAGTGTTCAAAGTGACAGGACTGCAGGTGGAAATGGAAAGTAGGTTTCAAAGTGACAGGACTGGCAGGAGGAAATTGAAAGTAGGTTTCAAAGTGACAGGACTGCAGGCAGAAATTGAAAGTAGGTTTCAAAGTGACAGGACTGCAGGCAGAAATTGAAAGTAGGTTTCAAAGTGACAGGACTGCAGGCAGAAATTGAAAGTAGGTTTCAAAGTGACAGGACTGCAGGCAGAAAATTGAAAGTAGGTTTCAAAGTGACAGGATTGCATGCAGAAATTGAAAGTAGGTTTCAAAGTGACAGGACTGCAGGTGGAAATGGAAAGTAGGTTTCAAAGTGAGGGGTGTGCAGGCAGAAATGGAAAGTAGGTTTCAAAGTGACAGGACTGCAGGTGGAAATGGAAAGTAGGTTTCAAAGTGAGGGGGGACTGCAGGCGGAGATTGAAAGTAGGTTTCAAAGTGACAGGACTGCAGGCAGAAATTGAAAGTAGGTTTCAAAGTGACAGGACTGCAGGCGGAAATTGAAAGTAGGTTTCAAAGTGACAGGACTGCAGGTGGAAATTGAAAGTAGGTTTCAAAGTGATAGGACTGCAGGCAGAAATTGAAAGTAGGTTACAAAGTGACAGGACTGCAGGTGGAAATGGAAAGTAGGTTTCAAAGTGAGGGACTGCAGGCGGAGATTGAAAGTAGGTTTCAAAGTGACAGGACTGCAGGCAGACATTGAAAGTAGGTTTCAAAGTGACAGGACTGCAGGCGGAAATTCAAGTAGGTTTCAAAGTGACAGGACTGCAGGTGGAAATGGAAAGTAGGTTTCAAAGTGAGGGGACAGCAGGCGGAAATTGAAAGTAGGTTTCAAAGTGACAGGACTGCAGGCAGGCAAAATTGAAAGTAGGTTTCAAAATGACAGGACTGCAGGCAGAAATTGAAAGTAGGTTTCAAAGTGACAGGACTGCAGTTGGAAATTGAAAGTAGATTTCAAAGTGACAGGACTGCAGGTGGAAATTGAAAGTAGGTCTCAAAGTGATAGGACTGCAGGAGGAAATCAAAAGTAGGTTTCAAAGTGAGGGGGACAGCAGGCGGAAATTGAAAGTAGGTTTCAAAGTGATAGGACTGCAGGTGGAAATTGAAGGTAGGTTTCAAGTGACAGGACTGCAGGCGGAAATTGAAGGTAGGTTTCAAAGTGACAGAACTGCAGGCAGAAATGAAAGTAGGCTTCAAAGTGACAGGACTGCATGCGGAAATGGAAAGTAGGTTTCAAAGTGAGGGGACTGCAGGCGGAAATGGAAAGTAGGTTTCAAAGTGAGGGGACTGCAGGCGGAAATTGAAAGTAGGTTTCAAAGTGACAGGACTGCAGGCAGAAATGGGAAAGTAGGTTTCAAAGTGAGGGGACTGCAGGCGGAAATGGAAAGTAGGTTTCAAAGTGACAGGACTCCAGGTGGAAATGGAAAGTAGGTTTCAAAGTGAGGGGGGGACTGCAGGCGGAAATGGAAAGTAGGTTTCAAAGTGACAGGACTGCAGGCGGAAATTGAAAGTAGGTTTCAAAGTGAGGGGACTGCAGGCGGAAATGGAAAGTAGGTTTCAAAGTGACAGGACTGCAGGGGAAATGGAAAGTAGGTTTCAAAGTGAGGGGACTGCAGTTGGAAATGGAAAGTAGGTTTCAAAGTGACAGGACTGCAGGAGGAAATGGAAAGTAGGTTTCAAAGTGAGGGGACTGCTGGCGGAAATTGAAAGTAGGTTTCAAAGTGACAGGACTGCAGGCGGAAATGGAAAGTAGGTTTCAAAGTGAGGGGACTGCAGGCGGAAATGGAAAGTAGGTTTCAAAGTGAGGGGACTGCAGGTGGAAATTGAAAGTAGGTTTCAAAGTGAGGGGACTGCAGGCGGAGATTGAAAGTAGGCTTCAAAGTGACAGGACTGCATGCAGAAATTGAAAGTAGGTTCAAAGTGACAGGACTGCAGGCGGAAATGGAAAGTAGGTTTCAAAGTGACAGGACTGCAGGTGGAAATTGAAAGTAGGTTTCAAAGTGAGGGGACAGCAGGCGGAAATTGAAAGTAGGTTTCAAAGTGACAGGACTGCATGCGGAAATTGAAAGTAGGTTTCAAAGTGACAGGACTGCAGGCGGAAATGGAAAGTAATTTTCAAAGTGAGGGGACTGCAGGTGGAAATGGAAACCAACTTAAAGAAAACTTGCAGTACCACCGACTGAAAGAGACGAACAAGTTGCAAGACAAAACACGACGCGTTTGCAGCCTCTTTAGTCTTTATCAGGCGAGACAAACCACATTGAAGACGATAAAAATAGAGAATAAACAATCACTTCTCTCTTCAAACTGGGCGCAAAGTGGATGTGGAATGAAAACGAGGCTGCTCACTAGATATATTCCTACTCTTGAAGCCGAGTTCCAGACTGTTTAATGCATTGTATTTATTACCTGGCAGCTGGGGGAATAAAAAAAAAAGAGAATTCTGATCTCGGCGTGAGACATCAGAGCCATAACCATCTATCTCTATACATATATCAGTTCAGAGATGCATGGTTGTGGTCCTGAAGTATTGCGAGTCTAGGCAATTAAATATTTGACAGTTTCATGGACGATGTATGGAGTCTGTGCAATCATCATGCTAAACACTGAAACCATGGACATAGTTTATTCTGAACAAGCAAGAACACTGTGTATGGAACATGACACATGCTGAAAATGTCCAGAACCAGAATACATCAGTAGTGAACAGTCTTGAACAGCATGTAAAGCCTCTGCTGTGCGGTCTGTTCTTTAGTTGAATGAGATCGAACAGAGTGTGTGACTATGCAAGATAATGTGGCTGTTTAGCAACAGAATTGGTAAAGATTCCATACCTTTTTGAGCATATTTTACCAGATTCTTTGATAAGGAGAAATGATAATAATCCTTGAAGAAACAGTATCATCAAAGTTTTTTTATGCCTTGATGTGCAGCCTGCACTGTGATCTTCCTCAACACAGTAGACACCGAATCCCTGACAGGGCCCCAGGCCATCGCCAAGCCATCGAGGCCACCATGGAGACTCTGGCCAGTCTCAAGACAACTGAAGTTCACTTCAAGGTTTCCAGCCAGGGCATCACACTCACAGACATCAACAGGAAGTCAGTGTCTCTTATCTCCCTTCTCTAACTTTTCAAAGAAAATTGTTTTTTTGCTTGTTAGTTAATCCTTTGGTCAGTTGAAAATTTTCTCTGTTCATCTTCATGGTGTAATGTTAGTTCAGCTTAAATGTTAATCTGACAGCAAACTGGCTTCAGTCAATGTGACTGTATGCCTCTGTTGGTGAGTGTGTGTGTGTGTGTGTGTGTGTGTGTGTTTGCGTTAATTTGGTTGTATACACATGTGTGTGTGAAACACCTGCACTGTTTATGTATGCAAGTGTGATTTCATTAAGAAACTCCCTCATTGGATTGCAAATACATACTTGTATGTGGGGGGTTGAGCAGTGGGTCAGAGAGGAGTAGAGCGGTGGGAGTAGAGGGTTGTGGAAGAGAGAGAGGCTGGTGTGTGCTTTGCCTTTGCATGAATTATGTTTTGGTTATCTTTAAATTGAGCCCCTGAAGTTGTAGTTTGTTCCACAGAGTAGTGATCATGTTTTGTTGTGATTTCAACAACATTAAGTGTTAACTGAGAAGAAATGACTTTTTTGATAAACATGGCTGTGTGGCACAGACATTCTACTCCCCTAACCTGCAGGAGAAGAAGTCTATTGATGGAAAAGAAACTTCTTACATTACTGTGGTTGACCATCCTTACATCAAAACATTGTCTTCTTTGGGGGGGAGGGCTAATTGTGAAGATAGCCATGTTTTCAAAATATTCTTAACAATTCCAAGCTGCAAAACGATGTGGGTGGTGACTTCTTTTTCCAGATTGTTCTTCCGACGTCACTACCCTGTAGCCTCTGTGACTTACTGTGGCATGGACTCCAAGGGCAGAAGGTGAGAGGTTTGCCTGTGGCATAGACATTTTGTTTTTGTGAGAAGGTTTGTCCCTTGCAAAGATCTTTCATCTTGTGCGAGGTTTGCCCTTGCAAAGATATTTTATCTCGTGAGAGGTGTACAGCTGGCAAAACACTTTATCTTTTCCTGTTCTTGTATTCATGACAAATGACAGCTTACTTCATCAAGGGCTGAAAGAACTATCCATTGCAAGATGATCGTAATCCATTTTCTTAGCTTACTACAGAACTGTTCAGTAATGCACCACCATTTTAATGATCATGGTTTTTACAACTCATCTGTTCATTTCCTTTTCATGCAGTCCCTGTTAACTTGAGATAAGAGCAGTGTATTGTCATGGAGCCAAGTGATTTTTGCAGATTCAGGTTTGGTGTCATATGTCATCTCAGATCAGGATGGAACTAACTCCCTTACATCATGTTCATTGTCCTTATCCTCATTGATGACCAAAAAAGTCTCAAATTCTGAGGCCTGCCATGGTAACCTTCTGTCATGGTGACCATAGTTTCAGTTTTGTCTCCCTTTTTAATACTTATAACAGATTGGTATTGTCCCCCTTTTTCATACCTGTTGTGGATTGGTATTGGAGTTTTGGTATGGTGTATTCGTGGGTCCATCACTGAATGAATATGAAGGCACCCTCAGAGGTAAGATGCTTAATTACTGGCACGAAGGTAAGCAGTTGTTGTTTTTTGTAGGTAACTTTTTGTGGTGTCCAGTATGGGTCAGTTCCGACACACCTAAGCACAATGGAAATGAGTCTGCAACAGAGCAGAGTCTCCTATGGTGGGTTGCCTCATGACAGCTTGCTATCGATTTCTCCCTGTGGGGTGCTGTGCAGGGACTGTGATTGGGCAGTCTGGCTGTGCCTTGGGTAGCTGGAACAGGTGGCATGGGAGTAATGCCCTTCCTGTTGACAGTGGACATGAGGCAGCAAGCAAAACACAAAAGTAACACACACAAAAAAAAAAACTAAGAACTTTTGTTTTATTCGTACCAATCCAAAAGGACCCATAGCATTCAGCTGTAGAGCTGACAGTCCTGAATTTGAACCAGTCTAGGCATTCGTTTGTTTTATAGCTTTAAGTTCCTCTCAGTCCACCCAGCAGTAAATGGCATCTGATTCAGTCCAGGGAAGGGTAAGGTGGAAGAAGGATGGCCTATATCTCTTATTATGGTGTGCATTAGACACAGTGAACCTCCAGCAATTCATTGCCAGTATGGACATGAGGAAATAGAACTTGAACCATAAACCCAACAATTTGTTTCTTTCAGGTGGAAGAGAGACGCAGGAACTCCTAAAGAAGCAGATGCAATGTAAGTAGTCATTTCTGCATTGTTTGTAGCTGTTTTGTCTGGTATCAAAAGTATTATAGTAATGGGTAGAAAGAGAGGGAGAGAGAGAGAGAGTGTGTGTGTGTGTGTGTGTGTGTGTGTGTGCGCGCGCGCGCACTTGCACGCAAGCAAGCAAGAGGTGATGATAGAAAAGAGAACATGCAAAGCTATCTTCTGTCCCAGCTGAACCTCCCTTCTCATATACAGACATGTCTGTCTGTGCAGGATTTTTGGCTTTGTGGCCCGCAAGCAAGGTGCGGCGTCGGACAACTCCTGCCATCTTTTTGCCCGAGCTGGAACCCAACCAACCCGCCTCCGCCATCGTCAACTTCATCACCAAAGTCATGATTGGTCACAGCAAAGTGCAGTCCTAGACCCGCTCCAGGCTGCCTTTGAGCTCCCTTCTTTTTTTTCTCGATGCGCGTTTCAAAACAACAATGCAATTTGTGTTATACCATGCATTTTGTTTGTGTATCTATACAGACAAGGTGCATGATGGGTATCGGTTGGTCCCGGTGGGAGGAGGTCTACCACGGGTATTGCACAAAGTGGTGAGAGGTGATGTTTGGATGTCTTGGGTATTCACGATGCCTTTCCCCAAAGAGTCTTGCCAGGAACAGTCCGCAGCGCGACGGCCTCTTCTCTTCAAGAGGTGGAAAGTCTCAACAAGTCTTGCTGAACAAGAGGATTGAGATGCTGCTCAGACTAGAGGAGTATTGTCTGGGAACGGTGGCCATCTGGACAATGGGAATTTTGTTATTCCTTGTCACCAAAACCAAAAGCAGTTCATGTCAGATGCCGATTTTTTACCTTACGTTACAGGATGGTACATTCAGTTTATGTTCGGCTGGAATATTTCCCAGATGTATTCAGTAATTGGATTGTTATGTCTTGTTTATTTGAAACTGGTATTTTAAGAAGACTGTGCTATGTTTCGTTTTTTAATGCATTGGACACCATTGGTTGCTAAAAAAAAATAGTAATCAGTTCTAAGACTTGATTTTAACTGAATGTTTTAGCAGAGCTCTGAAATATTTGGAGACAAGATGGTTTTAATACATGAAGACTCTGAAGAGAAAGAGATATAAAAGAAATAGATCTAGATCTAGAAGATGTGAAGGAGAAAAACGAGGAACACAACACAAAAGATGGAGGTTAAACAACTCTTTCATCCATGCACAGCTGAGAATTAATGTTCAGAGGAAAAAAAAAGAAAATGTAAGTTTTTTTTTTTCAAACTATTTTTTTTAAACGGAATGGACAGTCCTCAATGGGTTTTTTCCCACTCTAAGTGATCTTTCAGTTGCGAGGGTGGTGCCGAAATATTCAATACTTGAATTTTGAGGTACAGATTTGTTTGTGCATCATGTGTCTCTCTTCTGTCCATCCTTCATTCTGGTGTTGTGTATGCTGTGACTGGATAAAGGCAGAAAGTTATCACACACAGAGCTGGCTTCAGGAGCCACTGAGGAGGGCATGTGGCTGTGCTCTGTGTCCATGTACTGTAGAGATCTGCTGATAGGCTCTCTCTCTCCCTCTCATGTCCAGCGTTGTTGTTGCTACATACTTTATATACTTACCATGTTGTACATCATTGCAAATGTATACCTCTCATAAGATAATTATATGTTACTATCTGGACAATATTGGTGCTACAGTTTGGCCTCGTTTTGAATGGTCACCGTGGTGGGCTTTTCCCTCAGTGGGCTGCGGTCCGGCGAGATCAGGGAGGCCTTTGAATACCTACCTACCTACCAGTGAGTGCAATTTGTGCTGTCTCAAGGGAAAACACTAATGCAAACAAGGTTAATTCTGTACAGAAGACACCACCCAGCCCACAGAGGGAAAAGCGGCCATTGTGTCTGTACATAGATCAGGAGTGAATGCAAGCATTGTCATTGCCCAGGCCTTTAGTCCACATTAGTTCTGCCATATTGTGTACAAGTCACCGCATTTAAATGACCTGTATTTAAAGAGTGAATGGGCTTCATGTTGAAATGCTGTATAGAACACGTGTATAGTAATAATGGAATAGAATGCTAGCAAATCATAGCTCATTGTGTAAAGTTTCTTTTCCTTACGTTACAATAGACTGCTTTAAGTGACTGTCATGTTGCTTTAAACGGTGATTGTATAAACTGCGGTATATGTCATTCGGTCTACTCTCTGCTTTTTTTTAGCCATCATTAAGATCATGCTGCCAGATTAGTTGGTGGATTACTATGGTGATTTGTATACACAATTCTCGCCCCATGTTTTCACTTTTTTTTTATATATATTATTCAAAAGAGTTCTTAAACTGTGTTGCATTTTTAAATTGAATGTGTGGAAAGATACTAGTAGTTTTACTTTCTGTAATTTTAAATTACAAAACCTGCAAAGAAAATTTTAAAGATCTGATTGAATTGATCTCTGTTAAACTTTCAGTGGAGAGAAATAAACAGTCTACTTCAATCAAGACGCTAAGGAGTCAGAAGTATTCAAATCCCTCATCTACATGGAAACCCAGTGTATTCTCTGTGTATAACCTGGTGCTTGCTGACAAGATATGTGGGGGATGGGGTGTGTGTAGAGCTTGGCCTGTGGTCACAGATGACAAATGTACGGTTGTGTTCCTGGAATGTTCATATTGGTATTGTAACCATCCCCCCCAGAGCTTCACAAGAACGTCCTACTTACGTGTTTGGTATAGTACACAAGACTTGTCACCCAGCCCCAGTACGCTGTGGCAGGTTAACGTCTTGCTCAGAATGCAGGTGTTACAGTTATTGTGTTTTCAAGGTATTCATGATAATGGCTTTGAAGTCTCCTGACGATGTATGTTGAACATTGAAGTGGTATAGGGTGGTTTACAGGCCAGACCTGTCACTGAAAAATAATCGACTTTTAGCATAGATTTTAATACTGTTCTGCAAAAATGGATTGGTTTTAACTTTGTTGGTCAGCTGTTTTCTGAAACGTCCTGCTCTTTCTTCAGCTTGTTCAGAGTGGGAGCTGTGGGTTGGTTGGCATGGTAATATATTTACCATGTCACTTGTCCAGGATCAAAGGTCGGCATATTCTGCCCTGATGGATCAAGACCTTAATATCCAAAATTTTTACAGTCTGTTGTCTTGTTGGGGTTTCATTGAAAATACAATTTTATCGTCTGTCATTTTGTTTTTGGTTTTGCTTCACACATGGCTGATCATATAAGTCGGATTTCTTCAGCTAGACTGACTGAACAATTTTTTTTTTTTTTTTTTTGTTTGTTTGTTTGTTTTTTTTTTTTTTTTTTTTTTTTTTAAGAGTGGGGAAAAAGAAGGGGCATCAGTGCTGCTGGGGGGGATGCCAGGGGAGGCACGTTTTTGATATTCGTCTTTTTGGTCTATTTATATACTATACATGCTATAGTTCAAGTGATCCGTGTAGGAGAAAGCATGTTTCAGTCTGAACAGAATCATAATTCAATATTGAAGGAACCCGAGTTATCGGCTTTATTTCATCTATACACTTAAGGCCATCTTAATCGTTTCACATCTCTGTTACCGCTTCCCAGGACTGGAGTTTATGTATGAATAAATTATCTTGTATGGAAAATGGAACCCTTGTAAATTTTATTCCCAGTGCATGTGTTGAATGGACAGAAGGGAAAGGATTACCAGCAACACTAAAAGCAGCCCAAATCAAAGTTTAGCTGACAGAAAGAGGTTTCTGAAATTGCACCCAAGTCCACTACCCAGGCAGTCATGTGGATCTGTACCCAAATGCATGATGTACAAGCGGGAGTATCTAAACTGAATCCTAATTTTTTTTCAGCTCACTTTGGTGGTCACTGAACGTTTGTTACTATACGGCAAGTCAGTCAACATTGCCCCCTCTCCCTCCACAGAATCTCTCATAAATTCTTACAAAATGTCTCAGATATTGCTGCCTCACCTTCTTTGAGAATGTCAAATAAATGTTGCCCCAAACCCTTACTCTCTTAGTTTCAAAAATATTGCCCCTTACCTCTCAGTCTTGTAAATATTGCCTCTTGCTCTCTTTAAGAGATATTTCAAATATTACACCTTGCCCTCTTTAACAAATGTCTCATAAACATTACTCTCCACCCTCTTTAAGAAATGTCTGAAAATATATTGCCCACTGCCTTCTTTAAGAAATCTCACATGTGTCGTTAAGAAATGCCTCATAAATATTGGCCCTCATCTCCATAAGAAATCTCTTTTGCTCCTTGGATTCAGACTGAACCAAGTTAGCTCTGGCATTCCACAAACATCAGTACATCTAGCATGCCTGATTTTTTTTTTTTTTTCAATTCTTTTTAAGAATTTAAGAAAAGTCCAAAAATGCCATCTCTTACAATCTGGGTCCACACCAAAATCTTAGTTGTATTTGGCCCACATTCCATCTTTCCATGAAATAACATTAAAATCAGCAGGGAAGTGTTTGTACAATCTTGCCAAAAGACGGACAAAAACAAATGCAGGTGGAAATGGTACCCTGGCAGAGGTCAGACTCAGGCTCCTTACAATACTGACATCTACTAACTGGCAAGATGCAATAGGGATCTGAACGTCGTCACAACTGCAGTGGGGAGCCACAGGATGGATTCCAAGCTAGGCCTTGATTGAAGTGAAGAAGACTGATCAGCCTATGTGGAGGTCTCCATTCTCCCAAGAGCCCTTCTAGTTCTGCTGCAAGGGGGGAATGCGTGTACGAAGGCAGTAGAACCTAAAGGTTTCTACTTCACAATATTCAGAATCAGTGAATTAATTCAACCACATCCAACTAGCCAACAATAAGGCAATAAGAGATAGCCTGCACTGCATTTTCTTACAGACTGCCAGAGCTGCAGGGAGTCTGATAGAAATGCAGTTGAAATACAATCTCTTGTATTTAATACAATTTTATTAAAACACATTTCTCTGAGGCTTTTTCAACTGAAAAAACAACACTACTAACAGATTAAGCCAGAACTCGCAATCTTTTCTCCATGGAAGCTACCCTCACACTCATCATAAACAAATCAACAGGACAATGGCCAAACTTTTTTCCTTTGCTCCTAAAATCTTCCAGCTTACCCACAAACCAATGGTTGTAATACCTTCACATCACTATCACACATCTTCAAAAAATTCTCTCTTTCTGCCTCTCTCTCACTTGCTTGCTCATTCTCTCTCTCTCTCTCTCTCTCTCTCTCTCTCTCTCTCTCTCTCTCTCTCTCACTGTCCACCTCTGTTCATACATGCCACACTTCTATCATCCTCATTCACTGGCAGTCAGGTGTCCATCGACTCTTCCTGTTTCAACTTGTTACGCAGGTGTTCCAGAATGGTTTGCGCTGGATTGGCCTTGTACTCGGGAACATCAAGCACTTTTTGGAAAATCTCCACGTTGCTCAACCTGATGGGGGAAGAAGGGCTCACTGTTACCAAGCATGAAAAGAAAGGGAACACACACAATATGACACCATCCTGTAACTGAGCATGAAAAGAAAGGGAACACACACAATATGACACCATACTGTAACTGAGCATGAAAAGAAAGGGAACACACACAATATGACACCATCCTGTAACTGAGCATAAAAAGAAAGGGAACACACACAATATGACATCATCCTGTAACTGAGCATAAAAAGAAAGGGAACACACACAATATGACACATCATCCTGTAACAAAGCATATAAAGACACTTTCATAATTGGCATTATCACACTTCCAATGGACAACATCGGTGTCCATGACGTGGAAGCAACTTCTGTACATTTACACCAGAAATTACAACTTTCTCTTTTGTGCCCAAGTGTGTGTGTATGTGTGTGTGTGTGTGTGTAAGTGTGTGTAAGTTGTGTGTGTGTGTGTGTGTGTGTGTGTGTGTGTGTTTCTCCTTTTTTGCCAGACTTGAATCTGGACTCTTCAAATGTTAGATCACTTCTAGATTTCTGAACCTGAACCACCGCCACCACTCTCCACACACTTTGCTCATGTTCAACTGGATGAAGCTCCCCCAACACATTTTTTCATTTTCATGCAGACTGAAAGAAAGGACCTAAACCCTTTCCCTGTTCTGAGATTGACAGACCCAAATCTGCACCCTCCTCAGAGATGGACACCCAAATTGATACCCTCCTCAAAGACAAAACAAAAAAAAGAATAGGTAGGTATGCTGCTTGAAAGATGGACTCAAATCTGAACCCTGCTTACAAATCAACAGATCCAAATCCAAACTCTGTACCCCATATCAGTACTCTGATCAGTGACAAAATGCACCCAAACTGGTACCCAGCTCATAGACAAGCACAATGAAGCTAGGACTCTGTTCAGAAATAAACACATCCAAACTGGTATCCAGCTCACAGCCAAGCACAGTACACCTAAACTGGTACTCTGTTCAGACATGAGCACACCCAAACCAGTACCTTGCTCATAGACAAGCACACCCAAATTGGTAGCCTGCTCATAGACACACCCTGATTGGTAGCCTGCTCACAGACACACCCAGATTGGTAGCCTGCTCATAGACACACCCCAGATTGGTAGCTGCTCACAGACACACCCCAGATTGGTAGCCTGCTCATAGACACACCCCTGATTGGCAGCCTGCTCACCCAGATAGACATAAACACCCCAGATTGGTAGCCTGTTTAAGGACACACCCAGATTGGTAGCCTGCTCATAGACACACCCAGATTGGTAGCCTGCTCATACACTCACCAGATCGGTAGCCTGCTCACAGACACACCCAGATTGGTACCCTGCTCATAGACACACCCTGATTGGTAGCCTGCTCACAGACACACCCTGATTGGTAGCCTGCTCATAGACGCACCCTGATTGGTAGCCTGCTCATAGACACACCCTGATTGGTAGCCTGCTTAAGGACACACCCAGATTGGTAGCCTGCTCACAGACACACCCAGATTGGTAGCCTGCTCAAAAAACACCCAGATCGGTAGCCTGCTTAAGACACACCCATATCAGTAGCCTGCTCACAGACACATCCAGATTGGTAGCCTGCTCATAGACACATCCAGATTTGTAGCATGCTCATACACACCCGGATTTGTAGCCTGCTCATAGACAAATCCGGATTTGTAGCCTGCTCACAGACTGAGACACACCCAGATTGGCAGCCTGCTCAAGGACACACCAGATTGGTAGCCTGCTCATGGACACACCCCCAAATTGGTAGCCTGCTCATAGACACACCCAGACTGGTAGCCTGCTCATGGACACACCCAGATTGATAGCCTGCTCACAGAAACACCCAGATTGGTAGCCCTGCTCATGGACACACCCAGATTGGTCCCCTGCTCATAGACACACCCAGACTGGTAGCCTGCTCACAGAAACACCCAAATTGGGCAGCCTGCTCACAGACACATCCAGATTGGTAGCCTGCTAATGGACACACCCAGATTGGTAGCCTGCTCATGGACACACCCAGACTGGTAGCCGGCTCATAGACACACCCACTAATGATGCAGGCAACTGGGTTGCCTCTGACCCATGCTCAATGTGCTGCCATTTAAGCTATGGGTCCTCCACGATCCGCATCACTGGCAGTGTACAGTTCAAATGACAAAACAGATTATATCACTGACATTCCCTTCAGATGCACTCACACAAAAAGCGGCAGAATGATAGCTGATTGGGTTTTTGACAGACACACCAAATTTCATCAAAAAAGACTTTACACAGTTCTAGAGATAAAATGATTTCGCTGTGTTTCTGCTCCTGGGCTATCCAGGAAGCACGGCAATAGTTAAGAAGAGGAGATAATCTTTTCCCTGCTTTGTTCTTCATCTATTTGGCCATTAGTGTCCATAATAAAAAAAAATACAGAACTACAAAATTATGTCATCTGTATTAAGCATTTTTTGTTTTGTTTAATAATTTCATATAACAAATTTTGAAACTGTGTTTTCTAGATGAAATTATGAGCTGGATACTGCAAAAGTGAAAGTTCTGTCACAAAAGGTATTTTCCAACTGCAATGATTTTTCCTCATACAGACATGTCCAGGCAAGACACTCATCTTACTTGGTGGCATGGACATGCCCAGAATAATTAGGAACCCAAAGAAACACTCTGAACTCAATCCTTGATATAAGATTCCTCAATGATCCTCAAATCCCAGAATTACCTCCCTTGTGTAACCCCAACACTTCCAATCTGTCTGTGTAATTGCAGCAGCTTACTCCCCAATGCATTTTTCAACACTTAAAGTGCACATGAACGATATTTTCCAAAAGAAACAAACTGATTGGTCAAACTTTTGTAACGACATGGATTGAGTTGAAAAGAAACAGCTCTTGAGTTTTAGGCAAAGTTACCTGTTCTCAGCGGAGAAATTGTTTCTGCATGTTGATGTAAGAACTGTTCCAAGAAAAGATATTCCAGCAAAAGTGCAAGTCTGAAAGCGCTGAGAATCGGTTTACCAAAATGAGATACACGCAGAAGGGCAATGTCCCTAGGCAAGAAAGAAATACATTCAAAGTGATCTCTAGAGGAAGCTAGTATTACCCAAGAGGGGTCATTTTGGGGTTTGAGAATGTTTATTAAAACTGGCACAGCCCCCTTCTTTTGAGGGGTTTCTTTTTTTTCTTTTTTTTTTTTTTTTTTTTTTTTTTTTTTTTTAAAATAATTTTGGGCTTTTCAAAATTTGTGAGAAGATGAACCTGCAAACTGAATTGTCATTTACTGATTCTTTCCAACCGAATGATGTATGTAACAGCAGATCTGTTTCACATACAATTTCACTGTAGCAGGTATGTTTGTTGAAAGTATGACAAAAATGGTAAATAAAAAAAAAAATGTTTTTCTTCAATTTAAAGAAACTTCCCATCCCAATCTACACACAAAGTTCTTGAGTGGCTAATTCCCCTTGAGGACTGCAAGCACTGGCTGCCTTGGTTTGTGCCAATTCAGGTGCTTTGATCAAAGAGCAACGACCCTTGCTAACTCACATGCTTATCTTGTGTTGCTGAGTTTGTTTTCTTCGACAACAACAGATACATGGGGACGACAGCAGGGACTACAGGCTCTGAAGTATTAAAACAGAAATAAACAAACAAACAAGCAAACAAAAATCCACCATAAAATGGCAACAATTTGTCCTAAAGAATGCCAGTGAACCAGGTATGAAAGATTTTTGTGAAGGAGCCTCCTCAAACTGCTTTACGAGCACAAAAAGATAACTTGAACTGCAAGGGAAGGGAGGCAAGTTGCACAGAACTGCTTTCCTCACAGGCATAGATCAGTGAGTAATTGAAACAATTGGTGCTCTTATACTTATTTTCAAAAACAGAGTTCTTCAAAGAATAAAATGATGTTCCGAGTTGGCCAATGCATCAAAAGTCCAGATGTTGACATGTTAAGAACCCAACATTTTACAATAACCATGTGCAGCTGGGAGCCTCAGGATCAAACTTTTTTTTGTTATGGATGCATTAGAGTTTAAATGAAGCACCCCTTTCATTCCAGCCTATCAGCCCAAACTGGCCAGGCAGGAAGGTGTGCCCAGACTGCTAACTCATCAGGGCCTGAAAGGGTTAAATGCAAAGCAAACTTGCCACTCACATCTCCTTCTGCCGTTGTTTCTCTGTGGCAATTCCTTTCTTTTTGGCAGTCCTCTCCCTGCACAACAAGCACTTTTCATGACAAACAACTACAACATCACCAAACAAACTACAACATCACCAAACAACTACATCACCAAATAACTACAACATCACCAAACAACTACAACATCACCAAACAACTACATCACCAAACAACTACAACGTCACCAAACAACTACATCACCAAACAACTACAACACCACCAAACAACTACAACATCACCAAACAACTACAACACCAAACAACCACAACATCACCACTATACCATGTCTGCTGCTACCATCAAGAACACCACTGTTACTGTTGCTGCTGTTGCTACTACTTTCACAACTTCTTTCGCACCTACTCAGTTCAATTTCAGCTAAGAGAAATCACCATGTGCAAGCTAGTCCATAAAAGCTACACCATTTCTGCTAAAAACTATAAGACCACAGCATGCAGGGCTTGCAGCTAGATAAATGAAAAATCCATTATATGAAAAAAGAAAGTATTTGGGAATAGAGAATTGTAAACTATTTGGGGTTGATTGACAGAAAAAGTTGCCTATAGCCCAGCTGACTGCAGAAGGCCATATTAGAGATATTACCTTAAAAGTCAACTCCCAAAATGGATGTTGTTAAAAAAAAAATTTTTTTTAAGACAAAAAAGAAAACTTTGGTAATTTATCAAAGAAGATTTTCTTTAAACACCCCAGTTTCATTACAATCTTTCTTCTGTAAAATCTTAGGTTTTTTTCCAGAGAGAGATTTGTGTGGCTACTACAATTCCAATTCTTTCATAAATGATACATATTTTTGCTGTTGCAGATTCAATTCAGTAGTGTGGAGAGGTTTAAAATGACCGTCATGGATGATGTCACATGTTTGAAACATGGTGTCCTGCCTCTCAACCTGCTGTGTGTTAAAACAGGCCTTCTTTGCCAGTAAAGAGGAAGACCATGGACAATTCCTGTCGGCTTCACCTTCCCTGCTAAACTGCTGCTTCTTGCTGGGTGACCATCTGCTGCCTGCATACAGTGCACTGTAATGCCAAGCTGTCTGCACATAGCTGTATGGTGAAAAACACTGCAATGCATCCAGCTATGTGAAATCACGGTCACCAATCAGCACCCCATGGTTTACTCTTTGCCACAATCAACCACCTTACAGCTGTTCTGATGAATTTGTCGCAGCTTTCTGCCGACTCCCTTTTGCCTTAAACACAGGGTTTTAACTTGCTTTTTCTTCCTTCTAACATTGCAGCTTAAAACTCTAAGACAGCACAGAATGACGCCTCCATCACAGCATCAAAGGCCTCTGAATGTCACATGATCAAGACCTTCTTCCCATCTCCAAACATCGAGAGAGCAGAGAGCATGAATTCATGACCCCTCTTGGGTCAACATTTGCCATGTTCACCTGTCTCTAGCTGTCTTCTGTGACAGTTTACTATGCATCCATCCACTTTCATCGCAGCAGAAGACAGAATGTTGCTGTTAGGTTTACAAATTCTGAGTGGGCACTGTATACCATTTAATATTACAACACAACAAAAAAGAGTTATACTAAGGTTTTTGCATACTGTAATTCTGCTGCTGATAACCATCTATTGAGAACTGTTTTGTGCATTTTTGTATTATTTGTCACATCTGATGAGGATATACATTTTGTCATATCTTCACCAGTCCATTTCATATTGTATTTTAAATGCGCATCACTTTGAACCATGTTCTGTGAGTAAGTTTAGGTATATTTTGCCGCCGCGACAGACGTATCATGTTTCAGCCTAATCAATCCTGTCTGAAATATGAATTTGTCTCAGTCGGACTGACAACACTGTCACAGAAAATTCTTCCACAAAGCCTGACGGTTTTAAGTGGAACAGCTGACAGCGTAAGTGTAAAAGAGAGTTCTCGTGGTGTTGGGTACTTACAAAGAGGAAGAAGGGGAAGGAAAGTGATGGGAAGAATGGGGTGGAGGGGTGAAGAGTGCTCATGAATGGTGGAAAAGATTACAAATACACTATGTTTCAGCACCTAGTGGTAACTACAGAAGATGTATCAAAGAGTACCATGAGTAACAAAAAAGGGGTATTCTGAACAATTCATTCTTTATAATGATACTACACACCTGAGTAAACACATAAGACCATAAAGATCAAAATAAAAATAGCTTTCTGTACTGATTTTAGGTCCACTTAAAATCAATGTCAGAACTGACAGATTTAATACTGTGGTGGGTAAGGGATGGGACATTAAGATATAAAATATAATGTCAGGTCCATCTGGTTCAAATTCATACTGCCAGATGACTGGGAATGCAAGGTACACCTTCCAGTATGGGAGAACCATCCAGAGATCATCAGGAAGAGTGGCATAAGACCAGATATTGTTCTCCACTCAGTTCACCAAAACAAATGATTCTGATCAAACTCACTGTGCCATCTAAAAGCGGAATGGGGCAAGCGCACCTCTACAAGACTGACAACTATGCCATCCTGGTGAGCAGTTTGAGGGAAAATCTAGTTTCCAGGCCCAGATCCTCACCACAGAAGTTGGAGCAAGGGCATTTTTAGGCTCATCAGCCTACGACCTCATCAAACAGCTTGGGATTTCAGATAAGAAGAGGACCCGAACCCTGAAGGCAATGGCAAAGGCAGTCGAAAAGAGTTCCAGCTGGATCTGGTCGAGGAGGAACAAAAGTGAACTTCATAAGGACAGGTGTCCCATTAGCACTGTGGCAAGACATTCATCTAAAACGGAATGCCTTAAGACGCACACCCATCCAAAACTTGCAGGTTCCAATCCCGGCAGTGTCAGGAAAAAAAAAAAGTTGGCAGTGGAAGGGCATCTAGGAGTCATGACCTGGATGCAGCCTGGCGCCCTGACAGTGTAAGGAGCTCAGGGCTTGTCTGAGTGGGGGGTTCTTCTCTGAAGACCTTCTGCTGTCACGTTCTCCCTAGAGTTTCTTCCTACTGCCTTAATACAAAATCAACTGACGATAAACTTGGTAACAGAACTGGAACAAGGGCAGCTTATATGCAATCTATTTTATTCCATATTCAGTGTAAGTATTTTAAGCTGACAAATCTGTAAAAAAAATCTGCGAAAATTATCATGTAAAAACAAATACTTAAAAGCCTTAAAAACTAACGATTCTGGCTGACAATTATCCAGACAGTTGTTCTGTTCTTTTTTTTTTTTTTTTTTTTTTTGTCTGATGTTGTTAACATCTGAAGAAACTACATTTGTCAAAAACTCACTCGTCTGCTTCATATCATGTTTAAATCATTGTCACTTACATTACGTTTTGCAAGTTCATTTGCAATTCGGATTATAAAAAAAAAAACCCTCAGAGCTTAATCTAGGATTTTTTTAAAAAGGGGGGGCAGTCCCTCCCTCATATCAAAAAAAAGCCCTCCCCCCCGGGCCACTTCTCTCAGCCAATCGTCTTCAAGCCAGTGTTGCCTTGCACTGGCACTCTTTTTTGGGGCTGCTTCTCCAAGCTTTCGGATGTAGTCGCAGTTTCTTCGTGATCTTCTCCACCCTTGCATGGCACAGAATCTTATTTTTCACTTTTCCTCCACGAAAGTTGAAGTCGAATAGGGTGGGTGCATGCTTCATTTTAGAAAATATCCAATATGGCGCCTTAAACTCTCGCAACTTCTCATCGGTGATTGAGATGGAGGTGATGAACGCCACTGATTGGTTGATTTACACTAACAGCCAATGAAATATCAAGAAATCATTCGCTCCTGCTCAGTCCTAGTTTCAGTTTTTCAAGCAGTCGACAAACGAGCGCCCGCAACGATCAGTGAACAGGGCGGGCAGTCCTGCAAATGTGCAGGAGTCTGCCTGCGTTAAGACTCGATAATTGCGGGAAGGAACAGATTTTTTGGGGATTGTACCAATCCCGCGCTCTAGATTAAGCTCTGAATCTTTTCATATGCACTCATGAACATGGGACATTGGCTCACATAAGCACACACACACACACACACACACACACACACACACACACACACACACACACACACACACACACACACGTACGCACACACACGCACACACATATACACTCACTCACACACACACACACACACACACACACACACACACACACACACACACACTGAAACACACACACACACACATGCACACACACACACACAAATCCAAAACCTATGAACAACCCAGACCCATCAGCCCCTGTTGCCATGCAGCTCACCTGGCCAGGACGGACTGAGGGGTTTCTTTCTGCAGCAGTTCCAGCATGGGGCAAAGCGTCAGCCAACCCATGCATGTCGCCCACCACCACAGTCTGCTCTCGCTTTCCTCTTGGCCTTCTTCTCCTTACGCTCCTTCTGAATCACATCGATTTCTACACAAACCAAAACCAAACAAAATCACTATTGGACTCTTCATATTTCACAATTTTTGGTCTTGTGGCCTTTTTTAAGTGTAGAGGAAAAAAAACAAAAACAATTCAATTACGTAATATCCGTCTTTTACAACTATACTATTTTTTTCCCCCTTTGGAGGACTACTGCTTTTGTCTCTGATTGTCAAAACCAAGCAGTTTTCTTCCAATAAAAAAACATCTCTTTAATCACACTACAAAGGGGCTTTTTTTCATTCTGACCAGGATATTATAAAATAGGAAGCATTCCATAAATGTCAAAACCACACTGACCTGAAACCCCAAACCCAGGCTTATGTCAAAGACCTCTGGCAAGAAGAATGGAATTCGCAGACAGATAACAAACTATTTAAAATCCATCCGAACCTTAATAAAGCTTTTAACCATGTTCCCAAGGTGGCCATAAAGAAGAAAAACAGTCTTGTGCCGTTTGCATACAGGTCACTCGTTTTACACACCCATTCTTCTCTTCCAATGGTGAAGAAGTTCTGTGTGTGCATTCTATGTCATTTACCACTCACAGTGAACCACATCCTTTCAGAGCTTTGGGAATCACATAATGTGAGGCATAAACACTTCAGCAGACTCCATGAAAACCTTGTTCATGGATGTATGTCCAGATGTGACCTTTGAATTTCTGAAGGAGATTAACGTTTTTCTTCTGATCTAAGATTTTACGGAGGAAAGATTTTTAACAAAAATTTTCTGTGTGTTTTCAGAGGGTGTGTTGTAAAGGGTTGTGTGAATGAGTTTTTTTTTTCTTTCATTGATTTGTGAGTTGACTTCAACATTACCCCCCTTACCCTGCAACATGCGGTGGTAGCCAGTCTGCCTATAATCTGGTCACATTGAGAAACAAGAATTTTTAACTTGAAAAAATATGGAATGTTTTTGTATTTTTCAAAAGACCCCATTAAAAGTGATACACATGCCAAATTTCAAGGCCATAGGTTTAATAGTTTTTGAGAGATATTGAGCTTTAAAATTGGGTAAAAAATGGCGTTTTTCACGTTTTTGCCAAAGGGCCATGTTTGGACCCTCATATCTTCTGAACTATTCACCTAATATACTCTCAGATTGGCAGAGTTATTATCTGTGATGGATACACTGAGCCTATTTTTTTTTTCCAGAGCTCAATGATTATTCATTTTTTTTAGCTGTGCCTCTTCAAAAATGACTAAAATGCTGATTTGTCGACGTGTCATTTTGTGGCAAACACAGGGTACCGTTACTTAACAACCCATAACTCTGGAACGACACATGCTACAGACAAAGTAGGTATCAAAATAATCAGCATTGAAGAAGGAACCTAAAGGTAAAAAACATCCATGAGTTCAACCTTCACCTTTATGTACAAATTACATCAAAGTAAAAAAAAATCCCTACATTCCACATATATTCCGTCATTATCACGGGGACAGAATCAAATGCTCAAGAATTTCACCAAGCAAATATGTTCCAAATAACAGGCAATATAAATATATGTCCAAAAGGAACAGTAAATCACAACTGTCTTAAAAACTTTTTCAAATACCAGAAAAATCACCCTCTTTCCATGTTCCTGTTTTTCAATCACCATTAAGATAAAACTGGCCATCTCCATTTTGTACCCCAACATTAACAGTACTTTTTAACATATTGTTTGTATCTTCTTTTCAGGGTTCCCCGCTGGGTACAGTCAATGCTCCAAACTCTGTTCTTTGGTAGAATGTTGAAGTCTGAATAAAAGACATATTTACTTGCAACTTCCCCCCAGTGGAGTCTGACAAACGGCCATCTAAACAGGTTTTCTGTTCCTTTCTGGTCCATGAAGGAAATGCAAGCAAGCAAGGTCAGGTCTAACAATTTCTAGTACTTGACCAATGTAAAATGCATCATCATAGAAAACTGCTACTGACTGTCCCTGGCCTGAGAAATTGAATGGAAATTCATAGTCTGATTCATCATCATCAAGACTGATGACAAATATTTATTTCATGTTCCAAAAGTGCTGAATGATCTGGCTCTTGTGGTTCTTCTTCAGTGCTACTGTCAGATTCTTGCAGGTACTGGGTCATCTTCTGAAATTTACACACACACACACACACACACACACACACACACACACACACACACACACACACACACATACACATGCACACACACACACACACACACACACACACACACACACACACACACACACACACACACACACAATTTTTTGATAAACTGAACACAGTTAATAACTGGACATTTGTTTTGATCTATCAGTGATGAAAATGGATTGTTTGAATTCAGAGACTGTGAATGAAAGTGCATGATAACTTTGAAGAACATTTTTTTTTTTTTTATATACCAAGTTCTATAATTTATGGATATATGATTCAACAGTAAAAATTTTTTTAAATACACATTGCCACAATTTTCAATAAGACTTTTAAGTGAATGCTACCAGCTACACACACACACACACACACACACACACACACACACACACACACACACCAGCTAGTCATTTTATTATAATACATGCTTCAAGTTTCCAAATTCTGATTTTCTTACTCCTATCTTTTAGTACATATGCCACACTCATACTGCAGCTTCAAGCTAACATTCTCTTTAATTAGTTAATGAGTATTTTTTTTTTACTTTTTTAGTTTTTTTTATTTTCCTTTTATCTCATTTATTATCAATTTATTGATTTTATTAATTCATTGATTCATTTTGGTACAACAGTACTGCAAATTAATCCAAAACAACTGCTACTTTCAATTTTCATTGAGGTCTGAAACCTGAGTTATCGTCCCTGTCGAAGTTACAGCTGCCAAATTTTAATCTTTATTCGTAATTTTCGCTCTAGACAAAAATCATAAACCTTTTTATAAAAAAAATCTGAACGAGCTTGGGTAAAAGTTATTCTATGAAATTGTTTTAAAACTAAAAGGTTGATCACCGATTGCAACCATTAGTACTGATCACGGGAGCTAACAACCACCACTCGACCGAGCACATGTCTGATGAAAAAAAAACACTTCTAAAATAATTTCCAGAGTTAAGAAACACAAATTCCTTGAAAATAACAGGGCAAGGGCTTAAACAAATGAATCGTTCGCATACTTACCAAGATCACGCTCAAAATCGTTGAGATCCATCGGTTTTAAACTCGCCACTCGACTCGAACATCGTGTCAGCTTCGTACCCCCCCCCCCCCCCGTCGGAATGCTGAATGCCGATTGGACTACGGGGTTCTCTCTTTATCCTGGCCGGAACTTATACACACAGCAGCCTGTGCGTCCTTATATACACGAACGAAAAGAGCATTGATTTTTTTCTACAAAACGAGTGGTCTTTCAATATGTTTTGTTCAGAATTAGCGATGTTGATATGCTTTTGAAGTTTATGCTAGTCTTTCGGCACAAAATTTGCGGCACTTAATGAAAAGGAACTATGACGAACTTTATACCGATCAATTCTGCAGGTTTTTCTGTTTCATATGGTACCAACATCGTCGCTGTGCATATAGTGTGTCAAAGTTCCGAACACTTTTTTCCGGATGTTGTTGTTTGCGGGTCACGGATAGCCCGCGGCTTGAATCGTTGCACAAGCTCGCCAACGCAGTGTATGGTTTGTGTGTTTAGATCGTTCACAATAAAAGCACACTTCTTTCATACCATAAAAAAACACACAGACTTCATGTTAGAGGTTCATTTTAGATGTGGAGATATTTGATTAAACAAATGTTCAAAATTGAGGATTGTGGTACGTTTAACACATTGTCAAAACGAAATCCCAACCCCAGTCAAGATTAAACAAATGTTCAAAATACAGAATTGTGGCATGTTTAACACATGTCAAAATGAAATCCCAACCCCAGTCAAGATTATAAACAAATGGTTCTGTTCAAAATACTGAACACTGGTCAGTTTTCAGCATGTCATATGATCAATCCAAGCCCTATCCATGGACATTGGGTGATATGCCATGTAGACAGCCTCGTCTAGAGACTGGTTCTGTAAGCACCAAAAGTCTGGCACCTGATTTCCGGAAGCATATCATCTGTGGACTGAATGGATTTTTCAAAGGTGTAACAAAGTTCATGTAACCATTCCTGTCTCCAGTTGCTCTGTGTGTGTGTGTGTGTGTGTGTGTGTGTGTGTGTGTGTGTGTGTGTGTGTGTGTGTGTGTATGTGTGTGTGTGTGTGTGTGCATCATCACTGCATGCGTGTGTGTGTGTGTGTGTGTGTGTGTGTGTGTGTGTGTGTGTGTGTGTGTGTGTGTGTGTGTGTGTGTGTGTGTGTGTGCCTGGCCTTCTCTTCTGAAAGTTGGTGATGGGAATTTACATGTGTGCAAGAAGTTATGCGTGTGTTCACACACAGAACCTCGGTTTATAGTCTCATTCGATGGCCTGTATGGGAAATGGAGTCAGAACTAATGTTCTAATGTTAACTCTGAGGGAAAAATCCCCCTATACCGAAATACCCTGGTGGAGATTCGAACCCGCAACCCTTGGATTACAAGTCTGGCGCTCTACCAACTGAGCTATTCCGGCCCCGAAAGCTACCATACAATATTCAATACTCACTGTCCATCCACAGGTCATGTCGCAGCTTCCTCTTGTCCTTCTTCTTCAGGTTCAGGCCTGGAAGGTTTTGCTGGTGA
>JADBJO010004368.1:197500-201180 GCA_016801955.1 Conus betulinus | reverse complement strand
ACTCTTTCTGACTATTACAGACTGGAGTAGTTCTGTCAACAAAGCATCATTATATTGTTTTTTCCTTTCTCTTTAACAAATGTTTATATTCTCGCCTTGCTTTGCAGTAGGACTCACGTGACGGCTCGGATAAAGAACGTCGAAATGTCTTTAATAAATTACGAGCATTTCGTTTGTTAGCTCGGCATTCCATATCATACCAGTCATCTTCTTTTAGATATTTTCCAACGCTAATCTCTTTCTTCATACATTCTGCGGCCTCTTTTACACAACAGTTGAAAATGTTTAACGCTTCCTCGACATTAATATCAACCAGCCTTACTGCCTCTTGCATACGCACTTGCATTTCATCGGAAAGAATTACACTTTTAAACAAATCAATATTACCTTCATTCCATACAAATTTTTCAACTGTAAAGCGCCTGTTGTTTACTTGAGAAGCGTTGTCGTTATAACACAGGGAAGTAAGATTCAGTTCTAAGGGCATGTGATCGGATTCAATTCTGTCAGATACATACATCTCACAGCTATCAGTGATAACGGAGAACAAATCGAAAGACATTAAAAAATAATCGTTAACACTGCTACCACAGTCAGATATGTATGTGTAGCGACCTTGGAGGTCGCCCTTACACACACCATTTACAATACACAGTTTTAAAAGCAGTACACATATTAAGCAGTAATTTTCCATAATTGTTCAAAACAAGGTCCTCTGAATTTCGAACTTGAAGTGGTTCACTTTTATACTGATTACCGTTTTTTCAGGCACGTTTTCCTCAAAAATCACAAGAAAATTTTTGCTACTCTGCTGTTCAAGTCACCACCTACAATCACAAACACATCATCTTTAATCAAAAGTAAACAATCACACAAAATTCTTCTAGCAAAGAAACTCCATTTTCCCTATCAAAATACGAATAATACGGTGAGCCTTCCGGAGGAATATACGCACATACATACATGACATGTTTTATTGTGCCAAACAAGGACTTATCAATAATAAAAGCAAGGAATAAATCCGACACCACATCCACAACTTTCAAATAAGGACAGAGCTCATTTTTCGCGAGACATACCAACCCACCGGAACGCCTGCCATGTGAAGTGAACTTTAATGCTGGCTAACAGTAAACCGTGTAGCCTGAGAACACAGGCGATTGAAAGACTTCGACAAATGTTTCCACAAAACATACAAAATCAAAGCCAGAGACATAAGAAATAAAATCATTACTACGTATTTTGGAGAGCAGTCCATTTATATTCCATGAAGAAACAAAAATGTTCTACTTTTATGACAAATATCAACATTATACGATTCATCGTTTTCACTGGATATATTCATAGAATGTGCAATTGTAGAAGACACACATCCCTATTATTTACACAGTCAGCTGACACTGGTGTTCGTGAGTTCTCACAATGCACGACCTGACGGTCAGTTTCACGTGCTTGGGATACACAACACACGGCTGACACAACCGGTGACGGCTCGCTGTCGGTTCCTTTCACTGGCACGGAGATATTACCAAGTACATTTGTGGGGCCGGCCGAGTTCCTACCTGATTTCCACAAGTCTATCTTCCGCGCCCAGAGTGTACCGCTTTCCGTCAATGAGAAGATAATTAAAGATCAAACTAGCGCGTTTTACCGTCACTTCTGGCCTTTTTGAGGTAGGGAATTAACTTTTTCCTGAGGGTCGCGCACCTTGGTGGAGAAATCCTCACCGATGAAAATGTTAGTTACAAGAGAGAGAGAGGAGAGAGAGAGAGAGAGAGAGAGAGAGAGAGAAGGCGGTTTTGTGTTTGTCGTTTCCATGGCGACTGGTGTGATGCAGACGCTGTCATCCTTGTTATACAGCTTGGAGAGAGAGAGAGAGAGAGAGAGGAGACAACCCCTCCTCCAGTCCTGAGCTAAAGGGGATCCCCCCCCCCCCCCCCCCGCCCTTCTTCAGATTCCTTTTTTTTATGAACAGCTTCTATTCATTGTCTTCTTTCTGTTAAAAAAAAAAAGTTTATTGATTTTTTTTCTTTTTTCTGCAGTGTGGTAGGAATTCGGTGAAAGGGAAGAAGGGAGGGGAAAGGGGGGGGGGGGGGGGGGGGGAGGGGGGAAGGGGCAGTGCAAGGGGTGGGGGAGGCTGTGGAGATGGGGCGAATCCATTTAGAACGAGGTTCTTGATTGAAAAGATACGCGTGTGTGTGTGTGTGTGTGTGTGTGTGTGTGTGTGTGCACCGATCTCTCTTCTTTTCTGCCACACACAGTTTGCTCTGAATGACCTGCGGCTTAAGATATATGTTCATTACTTAGTGTGTTTGCTTGTTTTTGTGAAACTCATTGTTCTTATGCTGTCCATGATCGACACCTTATTCACTTCTGCCTTTTCTACATTCTTCTCCCTGCTGTTCTCTTAAGTTGCATCCTTCGCTTTCTCATTCTCCACCAAGATTGCTTTCTCTCACCACGCCTTTCTGCCTTCTTCTGTAACTCTCTCTCTCTCTCTCTCTCTCTCCTCTCTCTCTCTGTTCTCACTCAACACACACACACACGCGCGCGCGCGCGCACGCACACAGACACACACACAGACACACACACAGACACACACACACACACACACACACACACACACACATGCAAGCACGCACACACACTCACACACATACACACACACACACACACACACACACACACACACACACGCACGCACACACACGCACGCACGCACACACACACACACACACACACACACACACACACACAACAAAAGGAGAGAGATAGAGACAAAGAGAGACGGAGACAGAGAAAGAGACAAAGAAACAGAGAGAGAGAGAGAGAGAGAGAGAGAGAGGGGGGGGGGAGGTGTAAGAGCAGACCACCACCAGAAACATCCTGTGGAGAGCAAACCACTTGTCTTGCACAAAGTCAGTCAGCCAGCCATTTCGGATGTCCATGTTAGGGGCACCAGCAACTGTCGCGGGCGGCCGGTCACTCTGAACACGGTTTGCCCATTTAGCCCGAGGAGGAACGAATAACAGCAGTTTGAATGAGGCCGACCACAGCAGGTCACACACCGCAATTAAAGAATAGGCGGCTACACTGGATTTCAGTCCATGCAGGCGTTTATGAGGCAAGGTGTGAGCTAGATTTAACACACCAAAATTAAACATATCCATCAGATGACAGAATACCCCGCCCCCTTTACCCCTACCCCCCCACCCCCAACCTCACTCCGCCTCCTCCACCCCCATTATTTTTTTTTCTTTTTTTTTTTTTTCTTTTTTTTTTTTTTTAATAAAGATTCCTACCATTCCCATCAGTCACATCACCCATGATTTATGAATAATATATGAAGCAACCGCTCGCTGACGTCAGAAATCCGGCGTTATTCCGACCTCCTCCGTACCCCCCCACCCCCAACCCCCCACCCCACCCCCCCCTATCTTTCAGCCACATGCGCTTCCCCACCCAAATGAGTCCTGTATTCCATGTACTTTAATCCGTCTGCTTGGTGGAACTATCACGTGAAAGAAAGAAAGGATTGTGGAGGTGGGGGATGGTGGTGGTTAGAAGATAGGAGTGCTAGTTTCAGACACAAGAAGAAAACTTAGAATCATGTGATCAGTGCCTGTCTATCTATATTGGAAACTTTATTCACGACTATGCGGTGTTAATCTATGGTGTAT
>JADBJO010004368.1:187500-192500 GCA_016801955.1 Conus betulinus | reverse complement strand
GGGAGGACTGGGGAACGGAGTGGGGGGTGGGGGGGGAGTGGGGGGGGGGCGGGAAGGAGCGGGCTCAGCAGGAAGAGGGTGGCTAGGAAAGAAAAGCAAATATAAAAGAGGGGGAAAAAAGAGAAGATAAATTAGAAACGGAGGGCTGGAGGTGTGTGTGTGTGTATGTTGGGGGGGGGGGGGGGGGAGGGGGGGTGGAGGGCGGGGGGAGAGTTGCGAATGGGGGGAGGAGAACAGTGGGCCAGAAAGGCAGGCAGAAACGAATAGAATTCAAACATATTCGTGTAAGAATAAAGTTGGTAGAATGAGGGAGAATGGGGGTGGGGGTGGCGGGGTGGGATGGGGGTGGCTTCAGGGCTGGAGGGATTAATTCTAAAAATGTGGGCGGGGGGGGGGGGGGGCGGGTAAAAGAATGTTTAGACAAGGGGACACACACACCCACACACACACACACACACACCACACACACACACACGTGCACGGGTGGCTAGGACAGTAGAAATAAAAGAGAGATTAAAAAAGAGAAGAGAATTAGAAACGGAGGACTGGAAGATGTGATGTGTGTGTGTGGGTGGGAGGGGGTGGTGGTGTTGGTGAGGGGGAGGGGGTTGGCGAGTGGGCGAGAAGAGTGGACCAGGAGGCAGAAATAAAGGGGGGACTCAAACATATTCATATAAGGATTTAGGGCTGTAGAATGGGGGGGGTGGGGGGGGGGTTTGGGGGGGTGATGGGGGCTTGGGGGGGAGGGGGGGGGGGGGGGTGGGGGTGAGGCTTCGAGATGGAGGGACTAATTCTAAAAAAAGAGAAGGGGTTTTTTAAAAGATAACTAACAAGACAAGTGCAGCACACACACACACACAAGCAAGCGCACTCGCGTGCGCGCGCGCGCGCGCACAACACACACACACACACACACACACACACACACACATGCACACATACGCACGCACGCTCGCGCGCGAGAGCACACACACACACACACACACACACACACACACACAAACACACACTACACTCGGCGCATACCGGCACACACACGCGCCCACGCGCACGCGCGCAACGGGCAGTCTCACACACACACAACACACACACACTCGTGCGCACGCACACATACACAGCCACAAAGAGAGAGAAAAGAAAGAAAAATACAGATAGTAGGGAAAGGGAGAGGGGGATGGAGTGAGAGAGGCGGGGATGGGGGTGGGGAGCGGGGACGGAGGATATGGAAGAGAGAGAGAGAGAGGAGGGGGGGAGGGGACGCGACGGAATGAAAGGTTTGGAGAAAGATTCTACACAGTTGGCAAAGTCTCTCTTTGGACAGCGGACTTATGGGATAATCAATACACTTGACAAAAGGCTATTTTCTCCTGTGGACAAAACACTACTTTTACAGTGGAACGAAAGACTGAAAGAAGGACAAAGAATTCTATACAGTGGACCAAAGTGTATGTAATTGCGAACAGAAGACTCGCTTTGTACAGCCCGTGATCAAAAGACTTGATTCGTAGAGTGGGCAAAAGACGGATTGTACAACAAACGAAAGATTTCACTTGTGCAGTGGACAAAGACTTTGTATAATGGATAAACAACAACAACAACAAAAAAACTTACAGGGTAAAAGGGAGGTAATCTGACCCTCAGTACATTCAACCGTGTGTCTCAGTATGGTAATTATCGTTGAAAAAAAAAAAATACAGGAAAACATGTTCAATTTAAAAAGCAAAGGCCCTGAGCTTTACATGCGAGAGCCTTCTAACCCCCCCCCCCCCCCCCCCCCCCCCCCCCCCCCCCCCCCCCCCCCCCCCCCCCCCCCCCCGTCGTGCGCCCAGATTTTGGTACCAATAACTTTCAAGAGCCTCGATTTTACCGATCAGAAGTGTGAAACTGCAAATGGGTTCAATTGAAGCTGATGTGAATAGATATGAGTAGATGATGCAAACGAGTTCACCGGTGGCCAAGAAGAACCATAATAAACAATTCCAGTTTCAGCTTGCAAGGCGTTGAACCCGTTCATGGTATTCATTTCACGCACCACAAACACGCGCCAAGAGCGTAGTTCAATGTCAAAGTTAACTGTTGTAATACTCATCACTGGAAGAGACAATACTCGCCCAGCAGAACTGAACTGGAATTGTCTGACATGTTGGCTGTTTTTTTTTCACAAATGTAAAGCATTGTTTATTGTATGTGCGTGACTTATGGCAACTCATTGTGGATTTCGGGTTTTAAATTTAACAGCATATGCCATCAAAATGACCAATAAATACAGGAAGATTAGAAAGTACACTCTTTTCTCGATCAGCTTACTTGCTGTCTTCAATTTCGTGACAATTCCAAGGAAAGGAAACCGACAATGCCAAATGTACTAGGGAACACTCCAAAACAACAACAACAAACAACAACACAAACAAACAAATCAAAATCAGCTTGATCAACTCGTAAGCCTGGGTCAGTGGCAGGCTGTTTTTGGCAAAGATCAAGTCATGTTACAAATTGCCCGTTAAACTTTGGGGCGCAAGCACACACGCATCTATCTTTGACACAGAGGATTCTGACACTGAAATTATGCCCCCTTGTTTCTGGATGCCACGAGAGAAACTCCTATCTCTCTTCTCGCGTTTATCTCTATCCTCTCTCTCCTCTCCTCGCTCCGTTCTCTCTCATCTCTCTCTCTCTCGCTCTCTACCGCGAGAAGCCTATATCTGTCTATCTATCCTATCCTATCTGTCTCAATCTCACTCATCCTCTCTCTTCAGAATCGTCTTCACCTCTCTCTGCTATCTCTCCATCATCTCTCTCGTCTATCTCATCTCTCATCCCTCTCCAATCTGATCTTCTCCGTCTATCTCCCGCATCTCTCTCCTCTCCTCTCGCCTCTCCCTCGTCCCACTTCCCCCTCTCCATCTCCGCTCAATCTCCTCTCCCCTCAAAATCTCTCTCCTCTCCTCTCTCCTCCTCCCGTCTCTCCTTCTCTCTCTCTCTCCGCACCCCGTCTCTCTCCCTCCTCTCCCTCTCGTCCTTCTCCTCTCTCCTCTTCTTCTCTCGTCTCTCATCTGTGTGTGTGTGGGGTGTGGTGGTGTGTTGTGTGTTTGTGTGTGTTTGTGCCGCGCGTTGTATATATTATCTATAATATGTAAGCATCCAATGCGAGAGAAGAGATATGAGAGAGAGAGAGATAAGAGATTTTTAAACATTAACGAATGTATGGTCATGCTGTAAAGATCCAGAAGTTAAAGACCAATATTTCCTTTCCTTAACTCAAACTGAAAAGCAAGCCAACTGCCAAACAAAAAGAAAAACAAACAAGCAAAAAGTCTTCTACTTGCATACAAAGCGTAACGAAGCTGACCCTTCTCGCTAATGAATTGTCCCAGTAGTCAGTCCCTTGTACCCACACAAGGTGTGTACCGCAAAGCCGTTTGTCACTTTTCCCTGATTGAACAGCGCGTCTGTATATCATCATATTCTTCATATCCTAACTGAAACTATTGAGAGTTTTGCCGAATTGGCAGCCAAATTACTGAGCAGTCACAGTGCTGTAACCACCGGAGATTGGTTGTCTGTTCTTGTCCATTCCTCTTGTTTTTAAACATTTTTGAAAGACTGACTCCACTACAAAGTTATGGAATTAGCAAACCAAAACACCAATTAAAACGCCCATGCCAACCTGCATTTAAAACCCATGTTCCTGCATAAGATTTCTGCTCTCAAGGGAAGTAATTAATGCACATGATGTTTTCGTACCTATAGAACCCAGACAAAGTCTTGCTTGTTACGTGAATATGGCGTCGGTCCGTTCGGTTCAAATTGTCCTCCCTTTTCCTCTAGTCAATAACGAAGAGAGGTACAGCAGAGAAAAAAAACGAAAACAAACGTCATCTATTCTCATTAGCCTACTGAACTATCTGACTTTTTTTGGGCCGAATGGCAGCGCCAAATTACTGAGCGTCACAGTTGCTGTAACCACCGAGATTTTGGTTTGCCTTTCGCATTCCATCTGTTTTTAAACATTTTTGAAAGACTTACACGACAAAGTTATGGAATTACAAACCAAAAACAATCAATTAAGCGCCATGCCCACCGCATTTAAACATCATGTCTGCAATAAGATTTCTGCTCTCAAGGGAAGTAAAGTAATGCACAGTGATGTTTCGTACCTATAGAACCCGACAAAGTCTTGCTTGGTACGTGAATTGGCGTCGGTCCGTCGGTTCAAATTGTCTCCTCTCCCTTTTCCTCTACAATAAACGAAAAGATGGTACAGAAGAGAAAAAAAAAAACGAAAACAAACGAACAAAGAAATAATAATAACAACAACCAAAGAAAAAAAAAATCTGTTTTTGCGCTGGGCAAAAAGATGACTTTGTACGCTGGACAAAAGATCTTTTGGACCGATGGTTTAAGGGCACGATTTGTACAGTGATTCGTGTCGCAAAACGATCAATGTCTTGTTTGCCCACGATGACCACCAGTCTGCGTCTCGTGCATTACCTAAGTGGCATCTTACACCCCCAAAATAGTATGGCAGCACACACAGTCTTCCCCGTCTGAGGTATAGGACCCTTCCTACCTACAAACATCACGCAGACCAAAAAATGATATTACTGCTGGGCTCCTCTTCTGTCGCGACGCCCGCGCGCAACCCTCCCCCCCCTCCCCCTCTTCTCCCCTCCCTCGTCTTTCTTCCCTCCTTCCACCTGTCTTTCTCTCTGTATGTCTGTCTGTGTGTCTGTCTGTGTGTCTGTATCTCTCTCTCTCTCTCTCTCTCTCTCTCTCTCTCTCTCTCTCTCTCTGGCTGCTGGGCTATAAGCAACCTTACCTTACCTTACTTACCTTACCTTACCTTACCTTACCTTACCTTACCTGTGTGTGTGTGTGTGTGTGTGTGTGTGTGTGTGTGTGTGTGTGTGTGTGTGGTGTGTCCCCCGTCTGTCTGTCTCTGTGAGCGTGTGTTGTCATCATCTGTATGTATTAAGGACACACACACACTCTCTCTCTCT
>JADBJO010004368.1:177500-180000 GCA_016801955.1 Conus betulinus | reverse complement strand
CCACCCCCGTCCCCCCCACCAACCTCTTCCCTCCCCCCCCCCCCCCTTACTAAGTAGTTCAGTTGATGTAACTTTCGTGTGGGAAAGCCCGATTGAGAGGCATAGGAGTGAGGCCAATGAGATGATGCATGAAACGAAGATGAGTCAGCAGCAACAATGAAATGCGTATCTTTAAGAAAATGTGTCTACTGGTTCTGGGTGTGTTGGTTAAATAGGGACAGTGGTTTATTACTCCCCTCCCCTCCCCCCCCCCCCCCCCCCCTCATCAGACATTTCACCTCTACGAGAATGTCTGATGGGGGAGGGGAGGGGGAGGGGGGTAATAAAGCACTGTCCTGTGTTTTTTTAACTAGGAGAAAATAGTGTACATAATAACTAGGTCGTATATTCTGATGAAGCGAGAGGAGAGAGAGAGAGAGAGGGGGGAGGGAGGGGGGGAGGGAGGGAGGGAGGGAGGGAGAGGAGAGAGAGAGAGAGAGGAGGAGAGAGAGGGGGATAGAGAGAGAGTATCTATCAATGGTCTTTGCTGTATCTGATGAGGGGAGGGGAGTGTTAATGATCTTTGCTGTATGTGATGTGGAGGAGAGAGAGAGAGTATCAACAATCTTTGCTGTGTCCCCATTAGGGTAAATACTATTAAAGCTCTGTCATTTATCTTTTTCTTTTCTTTCTTTTCTGCGTACGCAGGTGATAATCCTGCGGATACTGCCCGTATAGACAGGCAGTCGAGTTTTGTGTGTATGACCGTTTGTGTGTGTGTGTTTTTTTTTATCCCGACCATTAAGGCAGCCATACTCCATTTCGGGAAAGGTGCATGCTATGTGTAACGTATCATCCATACCAACGGCTAAACTGGCCTTCTCTTCCGAAAGTTGGTGATGGGATTTTACATGTTGTGCAAGATGTTGTGCGTGCGTTCACACACGGAACCTCGGTTTATGGTCTCATTCGAAGGACGTATGGGGAAATGGAGTCAACACCAAACCTCGGTTTATGGTCTCATTCGAAGGACTGTATGGGAATGGAGTCAAAACCAATGTTAACTCCGAGGAAAAATCCACCTGTACCGAAAATCGAACCCGCAACCCCAGGATCACGAGTCCGGCGCTCTAGCAACTGAGTTATTCCGGCCCTCGCTGACGTGCGTCTAACGAGGCGAGCTTCAACGATTTGTGTTGTGCATGCGAGGAAGGGGAGAGAATGAGAGCTTACTGCCGTGTGTGAGAGAAGAGAGTATCAGCGATCTTTGTCGTATCTGATGAGGGGTCAACGATCTTTGCTGTACCTCATGTGAGGAGAGAGAACTATCAGAGCTCTGTACCGTGTCTGCTGAGGAAGATGAGTTCTGTATTTTATAATGAGAGATGGAGGTGTTAACCTCGACTTTCCATGTCTAACGAGGGTTGAGGATGCCAAAGCAGTATTTTTTTTTTTGGTTTAGGGGAGGAGGAGGGTGTTAAACTCTGTATTTGTGGAGACGGATTGTCAAATCACTGTGTCCTGTGTCAGATGTATGGATTCAAAATATTTCTATCTATAGGCATTTGATACGGTGAGAAAGTAAGAAAGTCTTTTGCCCGTTTCTCTTAGGAGCGAAGAGGGTGTCACAGCTACATGTGATACATGACGAAGCAAGAAGGGGTAGTGCACTATCTAATTAGGGGGAAGATGTCAAATCTCCTTGCTGTGTCTGAGGAGGAAAGAGAAAGACAATAAGCTGCTACAAGAGAGAGAGAGAGAGAGAGAGAGAGAGAGAGAGAGAGAGAGAGAGAGAGAGAGCTCATTGCTGTATTAGATGTATATATATGCATTATGTGATGATTTTGATATCAAAAGTGTTTGTTGTATCTCGACAGGAAAGACGATGTCAAGGTCTATGGAGTGGATCTTCTCTCTCTCTCCTCTCTCTCCTCTCCTCTCTCATCCTCTCTCTCTCTCAGCTCTGTGTGTGTGTGTGTGTGTGTTGTGTGTGTGTGTGGTTGTGTTTTGTGTGGTGTGTGTGTTGTTGTGTGTGTGTGCGTGTGTGTCTTGGTCTCTGTCTGTCTGTCTGTCTGTCTGTCTGTCTCTCTCTCTCTCTCCTCTCATCTCTCTCTCGTCTCTCTCTCCTCTCTCTCCGTCCATGTGTGTGTGTGTGTGTGTGGTGTGTGTCTGTCTGGTCTGTTCTGTCTGTCTCTCTGTCTGTTCTCTGTCTCTCTCTGTTTCACCCCCCCCCCCCTTCCTCTCGTACATTGCTACCTCCTACTGTAGTAATATTCGTTTTCCTGGTCCTTTTTATTACTAATGATTACTAATTGTATCTGCCTGTCTGTCTCGGCCTATCTGTCGCTCTCTCTCTCCTTCCTCTCCTCTCTCCCTCTCTTCCCTTCTTCTCTCTCTAACTGTAAACTGCCCCATTGTCCTCCCTCCTGTCTTGTCGGTCTCCCTGTCTGTCTTTGTCTCTCCCTCTGCCTCTCTCCGTCTGTTTCGGTCCTGTCCCTGGTCTGTCTGTTTCCTCCTTCCC
>JADBJO010004368.1:147500-170000 GCA_016801955.1 Conus betulinus | reverse complement strand
CGAGTGACAGTGGCTGGTTGTCAGGGCAGTAGAAGTTCAGGATGTGCAACTCTGTGTCATTCAGTTTGGCCGAATCATCTGGTACTCAGCACCCTCCATGTGGACTGCTGTTTCGCTGGCATCGATGTTGTTCCGGGACAAGTGTCAGGATTCCCCCGCCTTGCTTCTGTCAGCTCTGTCCATCTAAATGGCTGGTAGCCTCGGATTTTGAATGCCTTTCCTGTTTTCAGGTGGGTTTCTTGAATGCAGCAGACGTTGATGTTTTCCTCGTGCAGGATGTGTTCAAGCTCCGTCTTTTTATTCATGACTCCTTCTGCATTCCAAATGCATCCTTGAAAGGTTGTTGCTTCTTGGATGTTTTGTTGAAGTGCTGCCAGTCGCTGTCCTCTGCCGCCCCCTGGCGTGACGAGGTGGACGAGAGGGACCTCCAGTCGCTGTGGGTGGACTCCGTTGAGGCTCGGAGCCCGGCGCTGCCCCCATCCTGGAGGGACCTCAATGGGCGAGCGCCATTCTCATCTCGGCTGGCTGACATTGTCATATGGCGATGATGCGTGGTGTCGTGGTTTATTAGAGTGCGCCGTGCAGCCCAACACCTCCGTCTTCAGCACTCGAGGTTTCTGTAGGGGTTACCCCGCCCTTAGCTCATGGTCCAAAGTCCTGCCCTGTGAGCACAGGGGGGATTGTTTCTCTCCGAGGGTCCCACCCCGTAGCTAGAGGTTTTAACGCGCCTCATGATCGCGTGATGAACCCGTCATGGGACATATGGGGTATTTCTTGAGTGCAGCAGTGCCACCTGCTGCCCCACCCCGTCCTGCTGGGAGCACCGCCAGTTGGTCCGGGACTGCTTATTCGACCAGGCGGGCCTGACTTATATCGCAGCTAACCCTCATATCTGAGGGCCGTTCCCTATCCGCCACCCAGGGACCCGCCGGGTTGGGGATGGTCGCCCCGCCACTGAATTGGAAGTAGCCTGTCGCCCAGTGCCCGCTCGCTGGAACTACAAGAAGGCAAAATGGAGGCTTTTCAGTCACCGCACCAACGTTCTCACCAAGGACCTTCAAGTCAGGCAGAGACATAAACAATGTTGTCAGAGTCCTGAACGCCAGCATCTTGCAGGCTGCCAAAGAGACCATTCCACGTGGTGCTCAGAAAGAGTACAAACCCTACTGGAGCAACCAGCTTCAAGAGCTACAGGACGAGATGACAGAGGCCAGACAAGATGCAGAAAAACAACCCATCGGACGAGAACCACCTGCAGCTGCAGCAGACAAAAGCCAAATTCCTCAAGGCAAAGATCCAGGCCAGGCGCAAAAGCTGGAGAGAGAAGACAGCAGCCCTGAACTTGAGAAAGGTGGCTCAAAACTGTGGAGAGTTGTAGGCCAACTCAACGATGAGGACAGCAAAGGCCAGAACATCACACTGGAAGAGAATGGAGAGATGCTGACAGGGAGATGCGCAGCTAACCGCTTTGCTGATATCTACGCAAGCGAGAGCACTATACCTGTCAGCACTTCTCAGCAAAGAGAAGCAAGAAGAGAACAGAGAGAGAGAGACGACAAGACACCAACGTGAAACCCATGAAGCAGCCCTTACTCTCCATGAGCTCCAGACAGCTCTGAGGAAACTGAAAACTCGGAAATCCCCAGGGCCAGATGGGATCACTAACGAGATGCTGAAGCACCTTGGCAGCACAGCCACCCTCAAACTTCTAGAGGTCTTCAACCTGAGCTGGGAACTGGAGACTTGGCACACAAGTTTGGGGAGAAGCCATCATGATCCCTGTCCTCAAAAAAGGCAAGGACAAGAAGAAGGCTGCCAGTTACAGGCCAATCAGCCTCACCAGCTGCGTCATCAAGACCTAGAGAGAATGGTCAACCAGCGCCTGCTTTGGTATCTCGAGACTGAAAACATTCTGGCTCCTGAACAGGCAGGCTTCAGACAGTTTCGCAGCACAGAAGACCAGACCACCTACCTCTCCCAAGAAATCGAGGATGCGTTCCAGGAGCAAAAGCTTGTCTTTGCCACCTGGATCGATCTACAAAAGGCCTTTGACAAAGTCTGGACTGATGGCCTCCTCGTGAAACTGCATAGATGTGGAGTCGCTGGCAACATGCTGCATTGGATCAGATCCTACCTCCACAACCGCAGAACAAGAGTCACAGTCAACGGACAAAAAGGCAAAAAAGTACTGCTGCGACATGGAGTCCCACAAGGAGGCGTCCTCTCGCCTACACTCTTTTTGGTCTTCATTCATTAATGACCTCATCCAAGAACTTCCCAAAGGTATCCATGCTGCACTTTTATGCAGATGACCTGGTGCTGTGGTGCAAGGAAGAGCATGCCACTACTGCCACATACAGAATGCAACAAGCGGCTGATAAGCTGGCGGCATGGGCAGATAAGTGGTGTGTGGCAATCAACAAGGAGAAATCTTCCACAACACTCTTCACCTTGTCAACAAAACAAAAGGCTGGGCCCATCAAAACTTGGTGCACAGCCCTGAAACACGAAGAGGAGGGCAACCTATCTTGGTGTCACTCGACAAGAAGCAAACCTGGCGACCACACATCCAGAAAGCTGAAGCAAAGGCCAGACGAAAGCTTGCCATTCTGCGGAAGCTAGCCGGAACCAGCTGGGGAGCAAACGAACAAATACTCAAGCGCGTCTACCAGGGAGCAGTCAGGCCCCATCTTGAGTATGACTCAACAGCTTGGTCAACAGCAGCGAAGACCCACCAGCAATCCCTGGATAGGGTCCAAAATCAAGCCCTCAGGATCATCACCGGGTCCATGCGATCCACACCAATCAAAGCCATGGAGGAGGTTACTGCCATACAGCCCCTCCACCAGAGAGAGAGACGCAAAGACCATGGTTCAGGCAGAGAAATTCAAGTGCCTGCCTCAACATCCGATGAACAAGAGGATGCAGAACCTGACCAAGAATCGTCTCAAACGCAGTAGCTTCATCCATGAAAGCAAGAGTCTTGCCAGGGAGCTCAAGATGGCTTGCCACCTGCCAACCCACTGGACCCCCCTGATCTGCCACAGCCCTGGAATGAAGATTTCACAAATCTTCACATCTCCACAACAGTTCCACAGGTTGCCTCAGGAGACTCTCAGGATGACATCGTCAAACGCACTCTCACACTTGCCCATGATTGCTGAGAAGTACCCCGAAGAATCCTGGATACATGCGTACACCGACGGCTCAGCAACCAACGCAGTGTCTGATGGAGGAGCGGGCGTATTTATCAAGTCACCTGAGGGACACACCCCACAGCAGGGATACCAACTGGGAAACACTGCTCCAATTATGCTGCAGAAGTTCAGGCCCTCATGCAGGCAGCCTCCATGATTCATGAATCACAGAGCGACTGCACCCAAGTTGTCTTCCTCTCTGACGCGCTGTCCGTCCTGGAGGCCTTGCAGGAGACAAACTTCCTCGTCTAATGGAGAAACTCCAGGAACTCGCCAAAAGTAGACGAGTAGTCCTGCAATGGGTACCTGCCCACTGCGGAGTCCCAGGGAACGAGGCAGCCGATCAGCTCGCCAAAACCGGAGCCAGAGGAAGACAACCAGACAACAGCGTCAGCTTCGCAGAGAAGAAGACCCTTGTGAAGGCTCTGATGCGACCACAACCCACAAGGGATGCCTTCCATCTTCTGGAGAGACAGGAGCAGGTGGTCATTATGAGACTCAGAACTGGCCACTGCCGACTCAATGGCCACCTGCATAGGAAGCTGAAGCTGGCGCCTTCCCCCTTCTGCTCCTGTGGTCTTGAAGACCAACACCAGAACACGTCCTACAGACGTGTCCCCTTCTCAAGGGACTGAGAGAAACCGTGTGGCCAACGCCGACTCCGCTGCACACGAAGCTCCACGGCTGCCGACAAGACCTGGAGAAAACGGCTACATTTATCAACGAGGCTGGGCTGACGCTGTGAGGCGAACGAAGAAGAAGAAGAAGATAGCACTGTGGATAGCTCATCTATAACGCAGTGGATAGCGCATTTATAGTACAGTGGATAAGTCATCTATGACGCAGTGGATGGCGTATTTATAGCACAGTGGATAGCTCATCTATAACGCAGTGGATAGCGTATTTATAGCACAGTGGATAGATAATCTATAACGCAGTGGATAGCGTATTTATAGCACTGTGGATAGTTCATTTATAACGCAGTGGATAGCGCATTTATAGTACAGTGGATAAGTCATCTATAACGCAGTGGATAGCGTATTTATAGCACAGTGGATAGCTCATCTATAACGCGGCGGATAACGCACTTGTTCAACACAGTGGATAGCTCATCTATAACGCGGTGGATAGCGCATTTATAGCACAGTGGATAGCTCATCTATAACGCGGTGGATAGCGCATTTATAGCACAGTGGATAGCTCATCTATAACGCAGTGGATAGCGTATTTATAGCACAGTGGATAGCTCATCTATAACGCGGTGGATAGCGCACTTGTTCAGCACAGTGGATAGCTCATCTATAACGCGGTGGATAGCGCATTTATAGCACAGTGGATAGCTCATCTATAACGCAGTGGATAGCGTATTTATAGCACAGTGGATAGCTCATCTATAACGCAGTGGATAGCGCATTTATAGCACAGTGGATAGCTCATCTATAACGCAGTGGATAGCGCATTTATAGCACAGTGGATAGCTCATCTATAACGCAGTGGATAGCGCATTTATAGCACAGTGGATAGCTCATCTATAGCGCGGTGGATAGCGTAATTACAGCACAGTGGATAGCTCATCTATAACGCGGTGGATAGCGTATTTATAGCACAGTGGATAGTTCATCTATAACGCACGCAGTGGATAGCGTAATTATAGCACAGTGGATAGCTCATCTATAACGCAGTGGATAGCGCACTTGTTCAGCACAGTGGATAGCTCATATATACCGCAGTGGATAGCGCACTTGTTCAGCACAGTGGGTTCAGGGACTCAGTTCCCTGCTTTTATATTTTGAAAGCTTTTTTTTTCCCCTCGTCTTATTATTGTTACCGTTTTTTTATGCCCTCTCTCTCTCTCTCTCTCTCTCTCTCTCTCTCTCTCTCTCTCTCTCTCTCTCTCTCTCTCTCTCTCTCTCGTTTATGTAGTTTATGTAGTTCAAATGGAATGGAATTCTACCTTGAGGCTAAGGATTCCATTACATATTCCTGAACAGAGCACAAGTTATACCCAGTTGTTGTTGTTGTTGTTGTTGCTGTCTTCTTCTTCTTCTTCTTCTTCTTCTTCTTCTTCTTCTTCTTCTTCTCTTCTTCTTCTTCTTCTTCTTCTTCTTCGTCGTCGTCGTCGTCGTCGTCGTCGTTGTTGTTGAGATGATGATGATGATGATGATGATGATGATGATGATGATGATGATGATGATGATGTTTTCGCTTCGCCTAGATATAATATCAAATGCAATACTCCAGCAACATCATTAGTTTTGAAATGAACAATAAAAACAAAAGCAAAACAACAACAACAACAACAACAACAACAGGTCAGTAACAGTGCACTTGCGTGAAAAGTGTAAAAAAAAAAAAAAAAAAAAAAAACATATGTGACATGATGTACGAACAATGTGGCAATTGTCACATCTTTCGTCAAGACAGCAGCGTTCTTAGTGTTTGATCGGTCGAGAACTACTACTGCACCCGATGGAATTTAGGGACTTAACTTCTTTGACGTTGGTGCATAATCACTTATATATTATTACCTTCTCTTTAAACTTCTCTGCAACACAGCAGTCCCTACGGGTCTAAAATATATCGCCGTCATACCTCTTGGATCTCCATGCATGCTTTCTGCATAGGACTAAAGCCTTGCTGTAAGTCGTGGGTCTTTAGAGACCCATGTTCTTTTTTTGTGAAAGACTAAAGCCTTGTCTTACGTCGCGGGTCTTTAGGGACCCATGCGCTTTTCTGTTTTTTTTTTTTTCTAAAGGACTAAAGCCGTGCCGTACACATCGTGGGTCGTTAAGGACCCATGTACTTTTTTTTTTTTTTAGCTAAAGGACTAAAGCCGTGCCGTACTTCGTGGGTCTTTAGGAACCCATGCTTTTTTCCCTAAAGAACTGAAGCCTTGTCCTACGTCGGGTCTTTAGAAATCCATGTTCTTTTTTTTTTTTTTTTTTTTTTTCTTTTTTTTTTTATCCAAAGGACTAAAGCCGTGCCACACATCATGGGTCTTTCAAGACCCATGCTCTTTTTCTTTTATTTGTCTGAAGGACTGAAGCCCTGCCGTACGTCGTGGGTCTTTAAGGACCCATGCTCTTTTTCTTTTTTTTTTTTTCTCTAAAGGACTGAAGCCTCGCCTTACGTCGTGGGTCTTTCAGGACCCATGCTCTTTTTCTGTTTTTTTTTTTAAATTTTCTAAAGGACTGAAGCCCTGTCGTACGTCGTGGGTCTTTAAGGACCCATCTGTTTTTTTCTTTGTTTTTTTGTGTGTTTTTTTTTTGTAAAGGACTGAAGCTCTGTCGTACGTCGTAGGTCTTTAAGGACCCATGCTGTTTTTTCCCTTTCTTTTTCTAAAAGACTGAAGCCTTGCTGTACGTCGTGGGTATTTAAGGACCCATGCTCTTGATCTTTTTTTTTTCCCTAAAGGACTAAAGCCTTACCGTACGTCGTGGGTCTTTAGGGACTCATGTTTATTTTTTTTTTATCAAATGACTAAAGCCGTGCGGTACGTCGTTGAGGAGCCCATACTTTTTCATGAAGGAATAAAACCTGCATTTGGTTTTTGTTTGTTTTTGTTTTACTCATCCGTTTGTTGATTAAGTGCAAAGCATTTGTGGTATAGATGCGGGGACCATGCTTTATTGACAAAGTCATAACATTTTTTGTGGGGTTAACTAGAAAAAAAAGCGAATCGGTTGTCAAGTGAAAAGCCATGGACAGAAGTCGTTTAATACCAACGACGTGCGGCGAAAGTTAAATGTACAATTATTAATAACTCGTGTACATTTGCCTGTCAAGTTAGATGAGAGATGTGCATTATGTGGCCGGATGTTAGAAGTTTATGAATACTTTGCGATGATCCTTCTAGACGACTTTTCATTATTGAACTGTTCCAATGTACTGATGTTCTGTTCTCTCCTGTGAATACAAATGAAAAAGTGTAACAATGTTGCATTTACAAAGTGTGGTAAGTTAATTACAATTTTTAACATTTTCTCGCCAAGTACGGATGAAAAATGTAACAATGCTGTATTTACAGCGCAAGAGGCACACGAGAAAAAAAAATGTAACACTTTCACATTTTTGTGTCGACTGCTGCAGTGTTAGGGATGACGCTGCATCAGTCACTGCCTTTTGTTCCTAAACACAATTGACATTCCCGGCAGTCCGGAGGTAGACGTGTTTGCCAAAGTTCATTAGGCGAAGCACCAGTGTCGAGAGTCCGGAGACAGGAACGGGAAGTGTCCATTGATTGGCTGATGATGGGAGATTGGGCTGGCTGATGCCAGCATTTGCGTCCACTTTGATTAGAGAGAAAGAGAATACCGGGAACACACACGCATACATTCTCCTCTCTTCTTTCTCTCTCAGTCACACACACACACACACACCCACACACACACACACACACACACACACAAACACCACCCACACACACACCACACACTCATCGGGACTTTGCCCACACATACACCAACCACACGCGCGCGCGCGCGCAGGCAGGCAGGCCAGGCAGACACGCAGGCCATGCACGCATCACGCATGCATTGTACGCACGCACTCACTACACTCACACACTGACTGAGCTGACTGGACTGATGAACCATTTACTGTCACACACACACACCACACACACACCACACCACACACCACCAACACACACACAACACACACACACAGGTAACATAGCATTGCGTTGGGAGGAGAGAGAGAGAGGGAGAGAGAGAGAGAGAGTAGACCCGGACAGACAGACAGGACAGACAGACCCGACAGACAGACAGAAGACAGAGGACAGAGACAGACAGATGAGAGAGAAACAGAGAGAGACAGAAAAGAAAGAGCGACAGACAGACAGAGGCATTATGCTACATTTCGGGTCTGTTTACCTATGAACATCTGAAGATTTGTCTGTGAAGTGGAATTATGACGAAGACACGAGAAATGACGAGGAGGGAGGGAAAAGGGCGGAGAAGTGTGGTGGTCGTTGGTTGTTGGGTTTGGTTGGGAGTGGGGGTGGGGAAGTCGTGGGAAGCTAAAGAATTGAAAGGAGGGAGAAAGAAAGGAACTGATAACCTACGTACCTATTTGTGTAGCTAATTGTCGACGTTTTATTGGCATTCAGTGAAGAAACTTGGGCGGACCGCACTTCTAGCCCGAAGGGGATTTGTAACGAGAGCGTCATACCGATGTTAGCAGGGGACTATATGTAGTACGAAGGGGATGGGTGAGAAAACAAACAACTTCTTGGTCTGTCTGTCTGGTCGTAGCTACTGTCTGTCTCTGTCTGTCTGGTTGTGCCTGTCTGTCCCGTTCTGCTGCCGGACTGTCTATCTGCTGTTGCGCTTTCTGTCCCTGTTCATGTCTGTTCCGTCTCTCTCTGTCTGGCTATCTGTCGCCCCATTTTTCCGCCGTCGTCCTGTCTGTCTGTCTGTCCTGTCATCTCGGGAAGTCTCTTCCTGCCCTTGGTTTTCCTTCGCTATCTGTCCTTGGTCTGTCTGGTCTGTCGTCGATCGGTCAGTTCTCTCCTTCCCCTATGTCTTATCTGGCTCCTCTTCGTATCTCTCTCCTGTCTGTCTGTCTGTCTAGGTCCTCCGTCTCTCTCTCTCTACTGTCTCTGTCTCTCTCTCTCGTCTCTCATGATGAATTTGTCCTACAGGTAGTGTGTAAACATGCCTCTAATTCAACCGGCAAAATGAAATTTTAAGATTGGATCCATGTTTCTATGCATTACTTTATATTCTTTTCCTCCCCTAACCTTTGCTTTATTCGTGTGTTCTTTTTTTTTTTTCTTTTTTTTTTTTTTTTTGTGTTTTTTTAGGTTTGCGCTCTTTCTCTCCAACTCCGTTCCCCGTACCACCCGTTCCCCACCCCCCCCACCCGCCACCCCCGTCCGCCTGTTTTATGTGTTGTCGTGGGTGAGAGAGATAGAGAGAGGAGATGGAGAGATAGCGAGGCGCGAGAGAGACGAGAGAGAAGGGGAGAGAGGAGAGAAGGAGGGAGGTGGGGGAAGAGAGGGAGAGGGACCACGAGAATTGTTCGACCTCAAAGGCACATTAAACGTGTTTGCGATTTGGACGGCAGGGGAGTTTCCATTGAGGAACGGAGAGGGCGAGAGAGAGGAAGTCAGGTATCCAGGGAAGGTTCATTGGTGAAAAGTCATCACGTACCCAAGGTTACCTTCGTGAGGGGGGGGGGGAAACTCTCGGACTTGGCACAATGGTGGACACTGTGTACTTTGTACAGGGAGTTCAGTCCGAAGGATGTTGTTGGAAATAAATTACCTGTTCATTTTCTGTATTTGATTAGGGGATTTTTCACACACAAAAGCGTGCGCGCGCACGCACGGGACAACCAGAACACCACACACCACAAACACACACCACACACACAACACACACACACTCACACACGCACTCTCTATCTCTCTCTCTCTCTCTGTTTCTCTCTCTCTCGTCACCAATCCAGCACACACACAAACTCTAACTCCACTTGCACACCTCCCCCACACACACACTCCACACACCAACACACACACAACAAGGACACACACACCAATACAGGTCCACACGAATGTTGCTCACACACAAACACCGCAGGGGGTGCGCACACACACATCCCACAGCACACACAAGCGTCCACCACACCCCACACACAACCACACACACCGCACACCTCATACACCCACACACACACACGAGCACAGCACACACTCTCTCTCTCCACCTCTCTCTACTCTCTCTCTCTCTCTCTCTCTCTGTTTTCTCTTCTCTCTCTATACTTCTTCTCATACACACACACACACACACACACACACACACACACACACACCACACAACACACACAACACACACACAGACACACCACACACGGACACACATACACGCACAAACAACAAACATACACACACACACACTCGCACACACACGCCACACACACACACACACACACACACACAGACACACACACACACACCCACACACCACACACACACACACACACACCCACACCACACACACACGCACGCAACACCAGCACACGGAATGAGACCTCCCGAGACAAGAGAGAGGAGAGACGGAGGAGTATCGCAGACGAGAGAGAGGAGAGGAGAGAGAGTAGGGAAGGAGAGAGAGAGGAAGGGAGAACCCGTAAAACCACACAAGTCGCCACAGAACACAGGAAACACAGGACACAGACACACACACACACACACAACCCACACACACACACACACCACAACACAACAACACACCACACACAACATCACATAACCAAAACACACCACACACACACAACACACACACACATGACAAACACACAACCAAACATGGGCGGGGGGGGGGGGGGGGGGGGGGGGGGGGATTCTGGCCTGTCCTGTCAAAAATCTCTTTCAAAATGAACTGCAAGAAAAATCTGAACCGTTTATATCAGAATCGATTTTGTGCTTGATTTACCAGCAATGTTTTTGAAATTAATGAATAGCCCCCAACCCCCCCCCCCCCCCCCCCCCCTCCCGCCCCTCCAATTATATTAACGATAGAGAAATAGCTCGCGCTTGAGTCCTCACATATTCTTTTTTCCTCTGTCTGATTTTGAAATCCTTCAGTTCGAAAAGAAATCTAACGTTAATATCTTTGTTAAATAAAGACCGCTTAAAATCGTGAAGATAAGGAGTGACTGAACAGGAGTGAAGCGAATGAGGATGATTGTTTAAAAAAAAAAAAAAAAAAAAAAAAAAAAAAAAAAAAAAAAAAAACAGATGCGCTTGGTGACAGCCAGATTGAAAGGAAGAAGACGAAGATGATCGAAGAGAAAGGAAGCGAGTGATTGAATGATGAGAAAAGAAAGAAATGAGGATGACCAGAGAGAGAGAGAGAGTGAAGAAGCATTTAGAGAAATGATCAGAAAGAAAAGGAAACTGAATGAGCGAGAGGTGCAGAGAAACGAAACTGTGCATGAAGATGATTGAACAGAAAAGAAGTGAACGATGATGATCGAATAGAAAAAGAAGTAGATGAGAACGATTGAAGAACAAAGAAATCAAGAAAGAGAAAAGAAGTAAATAACGATGAGAAGTGAAGAGAACAGAAATAACCATCAAGATGACAGAATTGATCTTTAAAGAAAAAAAAAAAAAAAAAGAAGGAAATGAGAATGAATGAAGAGTAAAGAAGAACAGAATATGAGGCTGATCAACGGGAAAGGAGGCAAACGAGGATGACTGCAGAAAAAGGGAGCAGATGAGAATGATTGAAAAGAAAGGGAGCAAACTAGGATGATGGAGAAAAAAAAAACAGAGAAAAAAGTCGAGCAGATGGACTGAAGAGAAGAGAAGGGAACGTGGAGGAAAAAAAAAGGCAAAGGAGGATGACTGGGAGAAAGAAAAAGTGGTGTCGTGTGATGAGGATGATTGAAGACAGAGGAAGTCCATGAAGACAGTTGAAGAGAAGGGAAGCTAGTGATGACTGAACAGAAAGGAAGCAGACGAGGGTGATTAAAGGGAAAGGAAGCAGATGAGGATGATTGAAGAGGAAGAAAAAGTGACGGTGAAGGAAGCGAAAGAAGGCCAGATGAGGATGGTTGAAAAGATAGGAAGCAGATGAAGATGACTGAAGGGAAAAGAAGCAGATGAGGATGATTTGAAGAGACAGGAAGCAGATGAGGATGACGGAAGGAAAAGGAGGCAGCAGATGTGGATGATTGAAGAGAAAGGAAGCAGATGAAGATGACGGAAGGGAAAGGAAGCAGATGAGGATGATTGAAGAGAAAGGAAGCAGATGTGGATGATTGAAGAGAAAGGAAGCAGATGAAGATGACTGAAGGGAAAGGAAGCAGATGAGGATGATAGAAGGGAAAAGAAGCAGATGAGGATGATTGAAGAGACAGGAAGCAGATGAGGATGACTGAAAAGAAAGGAAGCAGATGAGGATGACTGAAAAGATAGGAAAAATGGATGAGGATGGTTGAAGAGGACGGAAACAAATGAGGATGACTGAGGAGAACGGAAGCCAGTGAAGATAATTGAAGAGAACGGAAGCCAGTGAAGATGATTGAAGAGAACGGAAGCCAGTGAAGATAATTGAAGAGAACGGAAGCCAGTGAAGATGATTGAAGAGCACGGAAGCCAGTGAAGATGATTGAAGAGAACGGAAGCCAGTGAAGATGATTGAAGAGAACGGAAGCCAGTGAAGATGATTGAAGAGAACGGAAAGCCAGTGAAGATAATTGAAGAGAACGGAAGCCAGTGAAGATGATTGAGGAGAACGGAAGCCAGTGAAGATGATTGAGGAGAACGGAAGCCAGTGAAGATGATTGAGGAGAACGGAAGCCAGTGAAGATGATTGAAGAGAACGGAAGCCAGTGAAGATGATTGAAGAGAACGGAAGCCAGTGAAGATGATTGAAGAGAACGGAAGCCAGTGAAGATGATTGAAGAGAACGGGAGTAAACGAAGACGACTGCAGACACAGGAAAAGAAATGAGGACAGTGTGGCAGAGAACCGAAGCACGTGACAATAGTGAAAGGGAGGCAAACACATAAGGCTGATTGAAGAGAAAGCAAACAGACAAAAATGATTGAAGAGGAAGACAGCGGAAGAATAGTGCACAAACGGAGCAGCTTGCATGCACGTGATGTCGGAAAAGCTTCGAGTTTGCCGTGCCTGTTCACGGGACAGTCGATTATGTTCACAACTCTGAATTTTGTGCGAATCGGAGATCGATGTGGTGCGGAACTACAGACTGGAAAAATGCCGATAGCTCCTTCCTCCAATCAGGGGACAGTTCCTATTTGAGAGCTGGAGAGAGAGAGAGAGAGAGAGAGAGAGAGAGAGAGAGAGAGAGAGAGAGAGAGATGTGATTAAATAAGATTTCCGTTTTTTATCCCCTAACCTGTAGAAACAGCAGCTTGTTTCGATTCTATCGAAGAGAAATTGCATTTATTTGAATCGAAACAAGCTAGATTAGAAAGTAGATTGTATAAATTTTGTCTTGGTTTATTTTGTTTATTTTTCCTCCGTTTCTCTTATTAATAAATAAGATGGAGTGACGTGATTCGTCAAATTCTGTGATCTCTGGAACTGGTCGGTGTTCACGGGTTGGTGTACTGCGCGCGTGGATTGTACTCGTGAATGCTGCACACTCGCGATGACAGTTCCCATGACGATACATATGTAACACACTCTCCACAGCACTGTAACGTGACTTAGCTTTGAACGCCGAAAGATAATGTACTTCTCAGAAATACAGTGAATCAGCTCACGTGCGCCCTATATATATGTGTGTGTGTGTGTGTGTGTGTGTGTGTGTGTGTGTGTGTGTGTGCGCGCGCACACACACACACACACACACACACACACACACACACACACACACACACACACACACACACACACACACACACACATACGCACGCACACACGCACACTTTCTGGATGACGAGATCCAGCTCGTTCCTTTCCTCCTGACATCAATCTCCTCTCTCTCTCTCTCTCTCTCTCTCTCTCTCTCTCTCTCTCTCTCTCTCTCTCTCTCTCTCCTGTCACACACACACACACACACACACACACACACACACACACACACACACACACACGCACGCACGCACGCACACACACACACACACACACACACACACGCACGCACGCACGCACGCACACACACACCACGCACACGCACGCACGCACGCACGCACGCACGCACGCACACACACACACACACACACACACACACACACACACATATTACCACGCAAAACCCATGTTGAACACGAACAGCAGCTGAAGATCTTAGCTTAGAGCAGGTCACTGTCCACGATGGACTAAACTCCCAAACCCTTCGCCGCTAATATACTCAGCGATGGAAAAGTCCTCTTGAGCCCTGTAGATGATGTAATTTTGTGGATAAAGTCTTTCCAAGCGGCCAACTTTCGCCGCATATCATGGGGATTAAATGGTGCATAGTCATAAATTTACTTCATGGTGCAGTCAGTTTTTGAGCGAATTTTACACAGTTTTAAGACCTTGTCAATAAAGCGTGGCCACACATCTGTATCAATAAATGATTGTTTCTGCTGTCAAAACAGTAAACAAAAAACACAACCATGACAGGGCTCAACAACTTCAGTAAAAAAAATAAAAAAAAAAAAAAATGGGCACCTGGAGACCAAGACGTTGGGCTAAAACTTTAGTCCTTGAGGAAAGCATGGGTCCTGGAAGATCCACGTGGCACAGCAAGGTTTTATTCCAGAGACCGCGTAGGAAGAAACTCTAGTGGGAGCTTGACTGCAGAAGGTCTTCAGAGAACCTCCCCCCCCCCCCCCCCCCCCCCCCGATTCTCTCTCCTCCGTGCAGCCAAGCCAAGTGCTTCGGCCTGGACCCTTACATTCTATGGGAACTGGTCTGCATCCACGTCATGACTATCAGATGCCCTTCTCTTGCCAAGCTTATTTCCCTGGCGCTGCAGGGATTCGAACCTACAAGTTTTGAAAAGGTGGGCATCGTAAGGAGTGCCTTTTGAGATGGATGTCTTACCCTATTGCTAACGGACATTTGTTCTAAGTTGGGAAATTTAAGCCCCATGTTCCCCGAAGATGGATTATGGCTGCCTTAATGGCGGGATAGAAAGAAAGGTCATACACACAAAACTCCACTCCCTTTGTTGGGTACATGGGATTAATACTTGTCTGTCCACATAGGGAGTGTCTGCAAGAGTATCAGCCTGCGTACGCAGAAGAAGAAGAAGAAGAAGAGAAGAAGAAGCCCTATGAAGTTCACTTTTGTCCACCTCGACCAAATCCAGCTGGAACTCTTTTCAGCTGCCTCTGCTTGTGCCTCAAGGGCGCTGGTCTTCTTCTTACCTGAAATTCCGAACTGTTTCATGAGATCATAGGCTGGTGATCCTACAAATCCCCTTGCTCCAACCATTATGACGAGGGTTTGGAAGGCGGATTTCCTCACGCTGCTGGCTAGGCTGACATGCTTCTCATTCTTGTAGACGCGAGCTTAACCCATTCTGCTGTCGTATGACATAGTGATACTCCCAGTATATTTTGCGACTGCGAAAAATAATCATGGTCCTTTTCGTCGTCTGGGTGTAGTTTGCACGTTACACCAGAAAAAAAATCCTGCAGGCAATAATGTAAATCTGACTTGAGCGATGTGGAAAAAAAAGAGAGAGGGAGTGGTAGTGATGAGGATGAAACCTTACATGTAGCTGCGGGCGGCTTGTCACTGGCCGGTATTTTTGGAAAACCAATCCCATTTTATTTTATATATTCGGGTTCGACTTTCCCCTCTTTCTCTTCTTTCCAGTTCTGTACCACTATGGCGAGCGACCTACATTTGTAAATCATGACAGCTTCAGTGATGGGTCTTCTGTGCTGCAGGGAAAGAAAACACAACGCCTGTCATCACGGATGCTATCAGAGGATTTTTTAAGAGAGATTTTTTTTTAGCAATCGCAGACAACTTCCTTTTTTTTTGGTATGCTTTCTCTTAGCACTGCCTACGTTGTACATCAAGAACACTGCAGTGGCGATTGGGATTCCCAGCAGAGAGTAAAGAAAATGCAGAGTCAGATTCTGTGTCTGTTTCATTAGAATTCAGTCGACCACAAAGGACCCGTACTAGGCTTCAACTTTGAACGCCAGGTTACTTCTGTGAAATGCAGTAAATCAACATGCGCGCACGCGCCTTGTGTGTGTGTGTGTGTGTGTGTGTGTGTGTGTGTGTGTGTGTGTGTGTGTGTGTGTGTGTGTGTGAATGTGTGCTTTTTGTCAGGTAATTTAGATAATGATATCACACACACACACACACACACACACACACACACACACACACACACACACACACACACACACACACACACTTTCTGGTTGACGAGATCCAGCGCGTTTCTTTCCCTCCTGCTATCAACCTCCTCTCTCTCTCTCTCTCTCTCTCTCTCTCTCTCTCTCTCTCTCTCTCTCTCTCTCTCTCTCTTCATCTTTCTCTCTTTTTCTCTCTGTCGCTCTCTCTCTCTTTATTCTCTCTCTTCATCCCTTTCTCTCTTCATCTCTCTCTCTCTCTCTCTCTCTCTCTCTCTCTCTCTCTCTCTCTCTCTCATGCCACACTTAAAAGAAAGCTCGTAATGATGGAAAAAAGAGCTACAATGACATTCAACCACCTCTTGATAGACGGCAAGAAATATTCTGTCGATTCTAGTGACATGCTAGTGGAAATAAAATAGGACAGTGGCCGGCCCATAGACATTGTTTGTGGTGTTTCAACAGAGGGAACAGACCTTCATGGTGCACCGGTTTTGCTGTCACCCGGTAACGGGTATGACACAGAGCTGGCACGTGCTGATCGTGGAACGATTGACCTGGTTTGTTGTGCTAGCGATTCAACCACCAAAGCTGAATATGTGTGTGTAAACAGTGAGCGCGTGTTGGTTGAATCCGTATCTGTGTATGACGCGCGTCATGACGGCGCGTGCAATGCTTCTCCCGGGTTTGCTGACAGTGACAATTCAGATTGTTTCTTTGTAAATAAATATTTTAAATCTTTCTCTTTTCTCCATTGGAATGTGAATGGTTTACTGTCTAAATTGCATGATAAAGAATTTGTCTCATTTGTTTGTTCTTTTGACTTCATATGTTTTGATGAAACATTCCTGGAAGATTTTCATTCATCTGTGTTTGTAGGTTATAAATCGTTTTGCAAACCTGCCATTAAACTTACAGCTCGTGGAAGGCGTTCTGGTGGTCTGTTATGTCTTGTTAAACACGAGCTTTGCTCGTTCATTAAGTTATTAGATATTAAATCTGATAACTGTATTGCTTTTGTCATTGACAAATCTCTGTTTTGCGCAAAGAAAGATATCCTTTACATATGTGCTTACATACCACCGATTGATTCACCGTACTATACACATTCTGACATTGAAAATGGAATATGTATGCTTGAAGAATTTGTGAGTGATTGTTTACTTACTCTTGATGATGTTTATGTTTTATTAAGTGGTGATTTGAACAGTCGAACTTCAAACTTTTCACACATGATTTAGAAGATGATGGTTTACCTATTGATGATCAGTTTGTAAGTACTCCTTTGTGTACAAACAGAAATTCTGAAGATAATGTATTGAATACTTATGGTAAAAATGTTAATCAATATGTGCACTGCTTTGAATTTGTGTATCATGAATGGTATGTGTCATGGCGAACTGAATGGTCGCTACACATATATATCTGATAGAGGTAATAGTGTAATTGATTATTTTTTAATGTCACGAGATATGTTTTTGAGTTTTTCGAATGATTGTAAATTACAAGTGCTAGAAAGGATCGAGTCAGACCATATGCCTTTGTTGATGAACCTCAGTGTTCCAAATGACTGCATGAATAACACAAAAAGAAATGTTTCTAACCTTTTTATTGAAAAGTATGTTGGAATGAGACGTATACTAATGTATTTAGTGATATAGTTTGCTCCCCTGAGATTCAACAAAGAGTTGAAATGGCGATCAGGGTAATTGATGTGGATATAAATGAAGCTCTGTATATATTTAACTGCTGCTTGAAAGAAGCAGCTGAGAGCATGAAAAAACAGTGCATGTAAATGTAAAACATAGTTATGATGATGATTGGTATGATGTGGAGTGTAAGTCTGGTAAGAGAAAGGCCCGTAATTTGTTAAATAGATATCGTCGCACTTTATTGCCACCAGATCATGTTTCTTATAGTAATGCCAGACGTGCCTATAAAGAACTTCTGAAAACCAAACGTAAACAGTTTAATCGAGCTATGTTAGAAAAACTGGTATCTTCTGTAAATAACCAGAAGGAATTCTGGAATGCAATGCGGAGAATCCACAATAAAAGTAAACAGCCATCTAACAATATTAGTTTAGAAAACTGGTTTCAGCACTTTCAGAAATTGTTTGAAAAAGAAGTAGATATCTGTAATATTGTGGACGATGAAGGTGGTAGTGATGACAATGATAACAATAATACCAGCGATGATACATTAAATCGTCCCATTTCAAGAGATGAGATTCTGCTGGCTTTAAAGAAATTAAAGAACCGTAAAGCTAGCGGCCCTGATGGAATCATTGGTGAGATGTTGAAAAAAATGCATGTAAATCTGATTTGTTGTTAGATTTTATCACAAAATTTTTCAATGCTCTGTTTGACAGAGGTGTGTTTCCTGAACTGTGGACTGAATCTATTGTTCTCCCTTTATATAAGAAAGGTGATGTTGATAACCCAAGCAATTACAGAGGCATTTCTTTGTGTAACATTTGTAGTAAACTATACAGCGCTGTTATCAACAGAAGGTTGCAGGACTGGGTAGAAGAAAAGAACTCTCACTGGTGAATTTCAAGCTGGATTTAAGCGGAACTATTCTACAATAGATCATATGTTTACTTTAATGGCATTTGTGCAAAAACAATTTTGTTTGAATCGCAAATTATATGTTGCTTTTATTGATTTCGAAAAAGCCTTTGATTCTGTTAATAGAAGTATTTTGTGGCGTATTTTGTTTTAAAAATGGAATCAGAGGGAAATTATATCGAAGTGTCATGAGCATGTATGACTCTGTCAAAGCTAGAGTGAGAAGCGGTGGGTCTTTGACTGATTGCATAAACTGCACGACTGGTGTTAAGCAAGGTGATGTGTGCAGTCCTATATTGTTTTCCTTATTTATTAATGAACTGACATTAGAAGTTACCAATTCTGGACGACATGGAGCAAAGTTTATCAATGATATTTTGAAATTTTCATTCTTCTGTTAGCAGACGATGTTGTATTAATGTCTGAAACGATAATTGGTTTACAAACCCAGCTGAATAGTTTAGAAAGAGCTTCTTTTGCATTGCAGCTAAAAATAAACATGATGAAAAGTAATATAATTGTGTTTAGAAAGGGCGGTTATCTTGCCGCCAGAGAAAGGTGGACATATAATGGAGTCGAAATGCCCGTAGTGAATGCTTATAAATATCTTGGTATTTATTTTTCTACACGCTTAAGCTTTACCTTTGCTTGTAAAGATCTTGCAAGTAGAGCTAAATATGCTTTATTGTGTATTTTGAGGAAATTGGCACAGTTAGATAATGAATCTCTATCGTTGTTGTGAAAATATTTGATATTCAAATTCAACCAATGTTACAATATGGTGCTGAGCTATGGGGCTTTGATTCTGCTGCTATGCATATTGAGAAAATTCATTTGTACGCTCTGAAGAAATTTCTTGGTGTTTCAATGAGAACACCAAATGATTTGGTATATGGTGAGACTAACCGATATCCTATCTGTTTAATATCTGTGATTAAATGTATTCGTTACTGGTTAAGGATAACACGAATGGAACCACACAGATTACCTTATAAAGCCTATATGATGCTCTTTGAGTTAGATGCAAGGGGTAAGAAAAATTGGGTCTCGAATGTAAGGCTAAAGTTGTATGAATATGGATTTGGTTTTGTATGGGAAAATCAGGGTGTTGGCGATATAAATGCTTTTGTCTGTGTTTTTCGGCAAACATTGATTGATTGTAGGTGGCAGAGGTGGCACTCTCATGTTGAAGACAGTAATAGATTTGATATTTATAGAATGCTAAATCCTATGCATTGTATTCCGAGGTATTTGTCAATGGTTATTGACAGACATTTGAAATATATTGATAACCAGTTCAGATTTGGTATATCAGATATCTATGCACATTCACAGCGTTACAGACATTTAAACGATCGTGTGTCTGTTTGTCCATTATGTCAGGAATCTCAAGAAATGAAGTTCATTTTGTTCTTTCATGCCCAGAACTAAGCGATCTTAGACAACAGTGTATTCCATCCAAATACTATATGCATCCTTCACTATTCAGATTAATTTTGTTAATGTCATCGACAAATGATAAAATAGTGAAGCAGCTTGCTGTGTATTTTTACAGAGGGTTTAAACGAAGAAATTCTGTAATACCTTAGTTTGTTTGTACCCCTGATTAGAAATGGATTATGCAAAGTTCTTTTATATGTATCCCCCTTCTAAGGGGCTATGGCCATCGGCACCTTATTTTATTTGTGTGTGTGTGTGTGTGTGTGTGTGTGTGTGTGTGTGTGTGTGTGTGTGTGTGTGTGTGTGTGTGTGTGTTCATTCTGGCTTCAACTGTAAATGGTTAAAAGAAATGCTCCCAGATGTCTAAGTGTCAGACATTTCTTTTTAGATTTTAACCAGGCTGGGTGGTCGTACGAGTAAGACGCAGGCTGAAATCGTGTTGAATATTAACATGCAAACCCCATGTTCACCACGAGCAGAAGTTGAAGATCTTTAACTTGGAATTGGTGTCTGTCAACGATGGACTAAACTCACAAACTGCTCATTAATTTACTCAGTGAATGAAGGTCTGCTCAAACCCTGTTGATGACATAGTTTTGTGGAGAAATTGTTTATGAGCGGCCAACTTTCGCCGTACATCAAGGGTATTAAATGACCCAAGGTCATAAACTTTACCAAATGATGCAGTCAGCTTTTGAGCTATCTCCACACAGTTTTAAGACTTTGACAATAAAGCATAGCCTCACGTCTGTACCCAGAATATTGGTTGTTTCTGTTGTAAAGGGAGTAAACAAGAAAACAAAACTTACGACAAGGCTCAAACACCTTCAGTGAAAGTATAGGTATCTAGAGACGCTAGGCATACGGCAAAACCTTAGTCTCTGAGATGAGCATGAGTCCTTGGAGATCCATGACGTACAACAAGGCTTGATTCCCATACCAAAAGTATGGATCCCTCGAGATCCCTTCGAAAGAAACTCTAGGAAGACTTTGACAGCAGGTCTGCACAGAAGATACCCCCTCCACTTCCGCCAAGTGTTTCAGCCTTGAATGCCTTACATTCTAAGAGGGCCAGGCTACATCCAGGTCATGACTTCCTTATGCCTTTCTACTGCCAACTTTTTTTTCTCTCTGGCGCTGCTGGGATTCGAATACGCACCTTTTGGATGAGTGGGTGTCTCAAGAAGTGCCTTCTTTTTAGACAGATGTCTTTCCCCAGTGCTAACAGACACCTGTTCTAAGTTGGGAAATATAAGCCTCATGAGTTCACTTCTGTTTCTTCGACCAGATCCACCTGGAACTCTTTTCAGCTGCCTCTGCCATTGCCGTCAGTGTTCTGATCCTCTTCTTACCTGAGATCCCGAGCTGTTTCATGAGATTATAGGCTGATGATCCTACCAAGTCCCTTGCTCCAACCCAATGACGAGAACTAGGGGCTGGAAGGCGGATTTCTTCAAGCTTCTGGCTAGACTAGAATATTTCTAGTCTTGTAGATGTGAGATTGACCCACTCAGCTTGTCGTGTGGTGCTGTGAGTTCGATCGGTATGGTTTTCTTTGGATGAAACGGAGTGGATCACAGTATCCAGTATATAGCGTGCAAAACGTTCTGGTGACGTCCAGCTAAGTGGCGAAGATCATGAACTGCGTGATGCAAAGACTACATTTTTTACATGTGTAAGAAATACTGATGACGTTCATATGTACGCAAAAGATACCCCTAGTATATCTTGCGACCGCAAAAAGAAAAGATCATGTTCCTATTCAGCGCCTGAGTGCAGTTTGCACATTACACCATGAAAGAAATCCCTGCAGGCGATAATGTAAATCTAATCCGAGCGATGTGGAAAAGAAAGGAGAGAGTGGTAGTGGTGAGGATGAAATCTTACATGTAGCTCGGGCGGCTGTGTCACTGGCCGCTATTTTTGGAAAAACCAATCCCATTTTATTTTTTATGTATTCGGGTTCGACTTTCCCTTTTTCTCTTCTTCCTAATTCTGTACCACTATGGCGAGCGACCTACATCTGTAAATTATGACAGCATCGGTGACGGGTCTTCTTCCCCGCTGGAGGGAAGGACAACACAACGCCTCTTATCACGGGTGCTATTTGAAGTTTTTCTTTCTACGACAGTTTTTTGTTTGTTTGTTTGTTTGTTTGTTCGTAAGCAATCGCAGACGCCTTCCACTTGTGTGTGTGTGTGTGTGTGTGTGTGTGTGTGTGTGTGTGTGTGTGTGTGAACTGTCTTCTGGTTCTGTTTGCATTGTACATCACGAAGGCAGGAGTGGCGATTGGGCTCCCTTGCAGAGTGTAAAGAAAATGCAGTGTCAGATTCTATGTCTTTTTCATTACAATGCAATCGACCACAAAGGACCCTTACAGAGCTTCAAGTCCCATCTCTCTCTCACACACACACACACACACACACACACACACAACACACAGAGAGAGCAAGAAAAGGCGACGGCCCAAAACATCAGTTACAAATAAGAAGGGTGAGCAAAAA
>JADBJO010004368.1:132500-135000 GCA_016801955.1 Conus betulinus | reverse complement strand
AATACACCTTACTACTTTTCACTATATGACTCGTTCAGTCAGCTTTACAGTACGCTACATTTCACTACTTTTACCTGCGTGTTCAGTCAGCCGTACACTTCCCTACGTTTGGCTACTTTTAACAGCATAACATGTCCAGTCTGCGTATAGTACTCAGCATTCTACTGTTCCAAACTACATGACTCGTTCCGTCTTCAGTATACTGCATTTCACTACTTTTGACCACGTGACTGTATCAGACAGCACCACTGCTACACCACGTGTTACTAGCTTTACGACACATGTCTTCCAGCCAGCTCTGCAGTACACTACATTTCACTACTTCTCACTACACACGATGTCCAGCAGCACTGTAGTACGCTACATTTCGCTACTTCTCACTACACATGTTTACCAGCCGGCACTTCAGTATACTACATTTCACTACTTCTCACTACACACGTTTGTCCAACCAGCACTGCAGTACGCTACATTTCGCTACTTCTCACTGCATTTGTCGCCCGGCTAGCACTTCAGTATACTATGTTTTACCACTTTTTACTACAAGATTTGGTCAGCCAGCGCTATAAAACACTATATACAATGCATGTTACTACTGTTGACCTCATAACGTGTTCAGTCAACGTTACAATACACTACATTTTTGTTGTTGTTGATAAACTACACGTGTCGTCCAAGCACTTGCAGCCGATTTCCGCTCGGAAAGTCAGGTTTAAGGTCCATCCCTATAAAATGTGATATGGCAAACGGGGGTGGATGACCGTTCGTGAGTAGTATGGGTTAGGGAGCTATCGAATGCTACACAGAAGCACTCGGACGACAACTCCTTGAACTGGCTGTTTGCTTAGTCTCCAGTGTCCGCAGGATGTCGACCTGTAGCATCTAACGACGAACGTCGTGCTTCGCTGAAAGACTTCTCCGATGGGAAAATAACACCCCATACTTTTCCTACGCCTTTTTTTTACCACATGTCTTTTTTGTAATCCAACCTCCAGTTTTTTTTTTTTTTCACATTTTTTACAAATATTTTTTGTGGGTCCTCCATCCTCCCATTATTTCCCACTTTTTCGTCTCTTTCCTTTTTTCCCCTTTTCTTTTCTTTTCTTTTTTTTTTTTTTTTAAACTGTATCAACTTTCATTCACCTTGCCAATCTGTACGTTGTTTTACCGATGGCCATTCTCATGTGAACTTTAGTATTTTAGTGCTTGATAAAGAGCGCTTTGCGACGTGTCAGATGAAGGCAGCAACTAATGCCCGATGGTGAGCAGTTTAACCCAGGAACCGCGGTGATCGTGTACTCTTTTATGTTTCTTTATTTTTTCTTCTCTCCCTCAAACGTGATATCCAGAGATGACATTGTGAAGAATGACCTGACCATCGATTTCATGTGGACACATGTGGTGCCTTGGACTTGCAACATTACCATTGCATAATTGTTAATTAGGGTCATGTCAACTGGCAGGCCAGAGCATAAAACGTCTAGGCAAGGTCCCCACTTAAAGGCTTGAATTCTGCGCATGTATCACCGGCTCTGATGCCTGTCTCGTGCCAGGGAAGCTAATTGGAGTATTAACTACTTTTGTTTCGCAGGAAAATGGATGAAAAAAAAAGCAACGGTAGGGGCTAGAGGGGGGAAATTGGGACAAAAGATTGCCTGAGAAGATTGGGGAAAATAATGAAAGGTAGAGAAAAGATATGAAAGAGTAAGATAAAGTAGGTAGGGAAATGTATGACAGGGTAAGAAAAGCTGGGAAAAGTAAAAAAAAAAAAAAAAAAAAAAAATAGAAGAAAAGGAAGGTAAAGAGAGAGAAAAAAGAAAGAAGCAAATGGTAGGGAATATTAGGGGGGGGGGGGGGGGGGGGGGGATGAGAAACGTAGAAAAAGAGGGCAACGGTAGGGAACATTAGAAAGAGGTAGGGAACGGTTGGACTTTGTTGAGAAAGGTACTATGAAATACAGAATTGAACGGAAAATAGGGAAAAGTAGGACACTAGAGGAACACAGGTTGAATAAAGCATGACAATATACGAAAAGGTACTGAGAGCAGGAACATGGGAAAAGGAATGGAAGAGTAAGTAGAGTGGAAAAAGATAGCAACAGAAACAGTACATTATAGGAAAGGGCAGAAATGAAAATGGACATTGCAGGAAAGAGTAGGAGAAAGTAGGAACATCGTAGGGGGGAAGACTGGGCACTTTGTAGGGAAAAGAAGGATAGAGTAGGGCATTACAGGAACAAAAAAATTAACAAACATTTCAGAGGAAATTTAACGAAAGGTGGGACAGAGTGGGAAAAGGTAGGTGAACGTAGGATGTCGTGGAAGGTTAAGGGGAGCAGGAAAGTGTATATAGAGGATGGGGAAAAATATGACATTGTAAGAACAGTAGAAGAAAGTTGGGAATTTTATGGAAACGTAAGGAAGTGTAGAACATGGTAGAAAACAGTAGGTGTAATAGGCCCAGTATCATCGTGCTTCATTTCTTCCCTTTCCAGTGGATT
>JADBJO010004368.1:107500-117500 GCA_016801955.1 Conus betulinus | reverse complement strand
ACTGCAAGAAACCTGGGTTCGAATACCATCATCAAGAGCAGCTGATGTGTGGACCGACAAAGCTGAGGACTGCTACGACGCAGTCTCGCTTGTCTCCCCTGCCTGTAGATGTTGACTGATGTCAGAGAGTGGGGAGAGATGCGAGGGAGTGGATGTGATGAAATGGTCGACGTTCATGTGACTTAAACATGAAAGAAACGTTGGAACCTGAGCCTAGAGTCTGCGTTCCTTATTCTCGAATCCTCAGACACTCTTTTGTGCGTAAAGGTTATCATAAGGATTCTTTCTCTCTCTCTCTCTCTCTCTCTCTCTCTCCCTCTCTCTCTCTCTTTCTCTCTCTCTCTCCTCTCTCTCTCTCTCTCTCTCTCTCTCTCTCTCTCTCTCTCTCTCTCTCTCTCTCTCTCTCTCTCTCTCTCTCTCTCTCCTCTCTCTCTCTCTCTGTGCCTTTCCGCCTATCTCCACCCCCACCCCCCCCACCTCCTTTCTGCATTGTACCCACTCTTCCTCTATTTTTCAAACCTTTGTTGGATTCCTTTTCCTATTTCTGACTCAACCAGGAAGCTATGCCTTGTCCCCTACTCCTATCATGGGTTTTTATGGATTATATTGACGACGACCTCAATACATTTTAGAAAACTTCACTCACGCGAAATGTCCCAGTGTGCGTTCATGCATCAATGATCACGACCTGTGTCTAGTAGGCTAAATACATTTTTACATCAACGTGCATCACAAACATGCAAACACAAATGAAGTACCCTGCCTCCAAACCAAGCAAAACATGCTTATTATGTGCAGATAGGCAAAATGGCAATCCCCCAAAGAGGGGCCGGCAACAGACACGTAGAGCAGTCAAAAGAGGGACACAACATCAGAGTAGTCAACTTTACAGGAGGGCCAGGAATGCCACACACCTTTTTCTTACTTCCTCTTTGCTTATTTCGGATGCTGTAATCACGAACTGCAGTATGATCCGTAAAGACACACTGGCACACCTTTATAAATGCCTAAAATGCTATGCTATGCAATATACGTATGAGCCGAATTTGATTTCGTAAGAAAAGGCTCAAATATACTGGGAATACTTGGTATATACTAGTATTTACAACGAAAGAAGCCTTCTTCACCCTTAAGAGTGGGGAGATGCAGGCTTCTGCACTTGCTGTAGGTTAGGATAGAAATCACAACCAGGGGAAGATGCTTTTAATTGGCGTATTGCGCTATCTGTTTCCTACACCTTGGTTGTTAGAAAGAGAAATTCCAACCAACTTTTCGCACAGCAGCCTAATTAAGATTACTTGCGTCTCGTCTTGAATCTGAAAGCAGCCAGGTAAAGACAGAGTAATACCTTTGTTGACAAGTTCTCCCGCTCTCGCCCTCAAGGCCCCCATCTCATTCCCTGACTGCTGCTGGCAACTAGGTCCACCACTTCAACTGATAAGATCAAGACCCTCGTCCAGATGAACCCATTCGCGATGTCTCTGAAGACGGGATGGTGGAGGCCACTTCAAAGCGTCAGGCGGCAGACACTGTCTCTGATGTCTTGCACAAGGACCGAGGGCTGTCTCAGAAAAAAAAGCCTCACGTTGTGCTTTGATCGACATGCTGCCTGCAGACGAAGGAGAAGTGAAGCAGATTGCTCTCTCTTCTGGATGATCACGGCCCTCTCTGCTCTTTACAGTAACCACGATCGTAAGAGCTTTCTTCCTCCCCTAGCCATATCTTTTTCGCTGATGTGGCCCTTCTCTTTTTTTTTCTCTTCACTTTCACAGACTGAAAGTAAGCGGGGTACGAAAATACGTGTTGAGGCTAAAAAAAACTTTGTGGTCTAGATTTTCAGAAAAGATTTTGAGGTGGAAATACCTGCAAAAAAAGATTGAGTGAATGGAGAAAACTCCATGAAGAAATGAGTCTGACGTCATGAATTGAACATTCACACTTTCATTGCAGAAATGTCCTGAGAGTAAAATAAATCCCTCTTTTATCACTATAATACTTGCGTATTTCCAGTTTAGAACGCCCCTTAAGGTGTCATAATCTCCCTTTTGTTGCTGTAATATTTTCACATTTTACAGTACATAATCTCTTCAGGTATTTTACTGCCTCTGTTATCAGTGTAATATTTTCGCATTTTACAGTACATAACCTCTTCAGGTATTTTACTGCCTCTGTTATCAGTGTAATATTTTCGCATTTTTATCATGGAAAATATCTTCTTTATGCATTGTGGATTTATCAGTGTAATGCTTTCACATCTTCTAACAAGGTCACCTTTCACATTGTCCATTAAAATGGTACCTGTTTAGTCCCCATTTATAACTCTGATCTACTTTCGAATAAACAAAAATAATGGTAAAAGTTGCTGTTGGACAAAATGCTGTGCTGTTTTTTTGGGTTTTTTTTTTTTTTTTTTTAGATGTCATCAAAATGATTTTAAACAGTGTGTCTAAAACGCATGTTACCATTCTGCCGACAATACAATTTTCTAGCTTTCCACAGTAACAGCATAGAGAGATGCCAAAATGATGCCAACAGCTCAATTTTCCACTTTTGCCACTGACATCATGAAGACAATGATATTGATACTACAAAGTCCACTCTATTACCACAAACACAGTTCAAACGAAAGCACAGTCTGTAACTTTCGACTCAAACATCACAGAAATAACGGCACACTTTGCAACATTCCACAGTACCGTCGTCATAAAGACGATTCCGCCCACAGCATCAACATCCAGTATTTTACTTTTCCTGGTATTTGTCCCCACCGGTACCAACCTCAAAAGTAGTTGGTTCCTTCCTATTTTCTACGTCTGTAAAGATATTTCTGAAAGATATTTCTGAAAATAAGTTCTATTCATTTTGAAATTGAACGTTATTCCTACCGACCCATTTCCCGTTTGTTGTCTTTGGTTGCCATCATTCCTTCAAGCAGCGCGTGCTTTTTGCGATGAGATCAAGGGTCCAGCTTTAACCAGTGCTTGCAGACATCTTCTTTTTGTGTGTGTGTGTGTGTGTGTGTGTGTGTGTGTGTGTGTGTGTGTGTGTGAGTGTGTGTGTGTGTGTGTGTGTGTGTGTGTGTGTGTGTGTGTGTGTGTGTGTGTGTGTGTTGTGTGTTTCTTTAATCTGCGAGGCAGAGAGTCTATGAAGGAACATAGAATTTTTAAACCTAGTAATATTTTCACCACAAAAATGGACTACATGGCTTTTAAAACAGCTGCCAGTCGAAATCTTAACTTTCACAATAAATTTGGCTATTGAAATAAGGAACTTCACATTGTATATGAGGAAACCAAAGAAGGTCTTCTATCTTCAGCTTTTGTTATTGTTGTAGTAGTTGTTTTTGTTGAAATGATTGGATGTGTGTGCGTGCGTGCTTGTATGTGTGTGTGTGTGTGTGTGTGTGTGTGTGTGTGTGTGTGTGTGTGTGTGTGTGTGTGTGAGAGAGAGAGAGAGAGAGAGAGAGAGAGAGAGAATTGTGTTTCTTTACTTTTGATCTCATTTATTGTGCTGTCATAAGAAAAAAAAAATCAAGACGAAACTTGTTCCAGCTACGATTACATTCCGAACTATAATGTGAAATGCCATACAAACATTGCGAAAGGTTTATATTAACGGTTATACTGTTAATATTAAAAAAGAGCACGTGAAATATTCTCTTTGGCATTATCTCGATGCAGTTTGGCAAGAGCAATACAAAGACAGTGAAAGGATGTTATTCATTGCTGAGCTTGTCTCGTTTGGCACGAAGGAGATGATAGATGAGCAGGAGATGACATTTCTGGTGGAATACTTTATGGGCACTTTCTGTTTATTAGTTTTCTCAATGTTATGTTTGCTCTTGTCATTTTTTTAAATTAGTATTTATCACAGAAGCACAATTAATCGAATAAGATTAAACACACACACACAACAACAACAACAACACATCAGCAAGGTAAGTAAGACAGAGTAGAAAATACAGATTTTAAATGATTTTGAAAACGCATCATCCATAATTTTCTCTTTAGTAAACTGAGCTTTACACTCTTGGAAAAAAGAACTCCTGATTTATTGCATTTTGAGGAAGGGTAATGCTGGTGATCTGCAGTTTCAATAGTCGGTTATCAGTCAGTCGTTTTGATTTAATGACAAAATTATGGGGCAATAGACTCATGTAAACCATTGCTCGTTAAGATAAAGTGATGTGAACCAAGGACAAGAAATACTTAAAAAAAAAAAAAACTGTTGGATTTCCTCCACTATTACACTAGTGGGTTCATATACACCGTTTCCTTGGTACGTCTAGAAACACAGTTCTAAAGGTGACTTACCGCGTAGTATATCACTCACTGAAGTGTTTGAGGCTGAAGAAGACAGAGACGGACTGGCATCGTTAATGTAATGTTAGGGTGATAGAGATAGACTGGCATCATTAATGTAATGTTAGGGTGATAGAGATAGACTGGCATCATTAATGTAATGTTAGGGTGATAGAGATAGACTGGCATCATTAATGTAATGTTAGGGTGATAGAGATAGACTGGCATCATCAATGTAATGTTAGGGTGATAGAGATAGACTGGCATCATTAATGTCATGTTACGGTGATGGAGATAGAGATAGACTGGCATCATTTACGTAATGTTAGGGTGATAGAGATAGACTGGCATCATAAATGTAATGTTAGGGTGATAGAGATAGACTGGCATCATTAATGTAATGTTAGGGTGATAGAGATAGACTGGCACCATTAATATAATGTTAGAGTGATAGAGATAGAGACAGTCTGGCATCATTCACTGTCACGTGTCAGATGAAGGGAGACAGAATGGTTAAAATCACTATGATGCGTCAGAGGGGGATGGAGACAGAGTCGTGCCCTTCTCTGTACTACCAGACAGCCCCTGCTACAGACTCCGATTGTTTGAAGCCTTCATCTTCTGTGATACTCAAACCCACGCTGAGATCAGTCTGTCCATCGAAGCGAATGGACCGTCTACTTCATCTCGCCAACTGAGCCAGAAGATCATGTATTCTGCCCTCCTCATATTGTCATCGCCTCCACATCATTCTGCATACTCCATCCTACCCACCTATTCTCTCACCTTTGAACCCCCTTCCGGCCCTCAATCCGCAGGTTCTCTCATCTCACTTCTTCTGAAAGTTTGTGGGCTTTTTTTCTCTATATTTTTTTTTAAGGACAGCAGCCTGATGATCACCATTCTGTTCAGTCGTTAAGTTGGTCAGCCAGCCGTGCTGGGATCCTCCTAGAGAATAAAGCTAAGAGAGAGAGAGAGAGAGAGAGAGAGAGAGAGAGAGAGAGAGAGAGAGAGAGAGAGAGAGGTTGGAAGGATAATGGAATTAATGGACGCAACGTTCCCTCTTCTTACTCCTCCTCTTTTTTCTTACACAGCCGAAGGGGAGCAGGGATGAAGGGAGAGTAAGAGGTCATTGTGCAGAAATCAAGGATGTCCCTGATCCCTGGTCGTCCTGAGAGGTTTAGTTGTTTTGAGGTTTATGTCGTTGAGGTTGTGTCTTCAGCGCATCTCTTCAGAACTGGGCAGGTGGAAAAGGGCTTGGTCTAAGGTATATCTTTCTATCATGTTAGTATGCACACGTCTTTGTTCTTGATCCTAGGATGTGAGGTCGTCTCGACGATCCACCCACTCTGTTTACTTCGTTTTGCCCCCGTCCTTTGTTGATTTCCTCCTCCTCATCGTATGTATAGTCAGCTTCAAACTTCAGACACGTCTTACGTTCCGACCCTGGACATAGTCATCAAAAGGCTTCAAGTACAACACACATGTCATTCAGGGATCGAGCATTCAGCCCAGAAGCGATGTCAGCTGGAGATAATTCGTGACTACCGTCATAGTTCTACGGTATTGGTCTAGGCGCGCAAACTATAACGGAATAAACGTGTGGAGTATGCACTTTTGAGGGGGCTTTCATGGCGATTTTTATGAAACAGCTATGCTAGCTGAGGCACTGGAACTGACAAGAGAATGAGGGCAATGTATATTTGGTATTGCCTCTCCTTAGGCCATCTTGGAGGACCCGTGAGAGCTTGTAGGGTCGGTCATGAACAATATAAGCTTTCCTCTTTTATAGTACATGAAGCAAGGTTGTTGGTTGATGTGGAAGGGATATCATATAATGTCCATAGCAGAGAAGCTGCAGTTCTTTTGTGTGGAGGATGCTGGAAAGACGGAGAATACGGTGCTAGTCCCGTGCATAATGTGCCTCTGCTTACTGTCATATCCTACGATTATATGAATAAGCGGAAAGGGGTGCATGAATGCATCCACTAAAATAACATACAAATTCACAAACACATACACACACGCACACACGCACACGCACGCACGCACGCACGCACGCACGCACGCACACACACATATTCTCGCAGACACGAATTCACGCACGTATGCATGCACACACACACACACACACGCACACCCATCCTCTTCAGATATTCATGCGCGCGCGCGCACACACACACGCACCACACACACACACACACACACACACACACACACACACACACACACACACACACACACACACAGAGTTACGTTTGTTTTTTCCTTAAAGACATATTCTCATACACTTTTGCGTTCACTCACCGTCTTCTCAAATACAGATGTTATTGCTGATAGTGTTGGTCTTCATCCTCATCCTCCTCATCTCCTCCTCCTCCTCCTCCTCCTCCTCCTCCTCCTCATCATCATCATCATCATCTTCATCCTTATCCTCCTCATCCTCATCCTCCTCATCCTCATCATCCTCATCCTCATCCTCCTCATCCTCATCCTCCTTCCTCCTTCTTCCCCTCCTTCATCATCATTATCATCTTCAGCATCATCCTCGTCACCATCGTCGTCGTGGTCTTTTTCTTTAACTTTTTTTATTTGTGAACTGCCGGGGGGGGGGGGGGGGGGGGGGGGGGGGGGGGGGAATCCAGTTATTCCGTTTACCATCTGAAAACGTATTTTGATGTTGACACACATGCATGCATATATGCCAATCGCTAACAATGGTCAGTCTGCAGAATCGAGTCTTGCTTCAAGGAGAATGTATTGGATTAGATTGTTTCTTTTTTTGCTTAACAGATTCAGCCAGAATATATCATAGTTAGAAGTACTATTTTGAAAGTTCGTCAACCACTATCATCTATTTTAAGAATATTTTAAGATTAATATGCTAGTTGACTGGCAGCCACTTTGCAACTACACTATCATCTACTTTCTGATTTGGGGACGCCTTAGTCATTACTTTTACCTATGATATCAGAAATGAAAAGACGCATGCTAATATGAAGAAGATGTGTGACCTAGGAAAAAGTATTTGCCTGTGGAGACCAGTAGCTTACGAGAATATTTTAAGATTAATATGCTAGGTGACTGGCAGCCAGTAGAGTTTCTTTCAGAAAAGGGCTATTGCCTTTAGTGTGTAGATGATATGCCAGATTGGAAAGAGTATTTTAGAGTATTATGGTTGAAAATTACACTTGTTTTATTGGTAGAATTGTCTTCATGATATCTGTGGCTAGAGTTTAAAATTCAGCTTGTGTATAATTTCCTCTATGATGTTAATGTGGAAAGCTAGAAAATTGTGTCATTGTTAATTGGGAGAATGTTAACGAGCCTTTTAAACCCTCTGCATAAATGTCCGTTGATGACATTTAAAAACGCAACAGTGCATTTTGTCTGACTGCAATTCTTTAACCATTATTTGTGCAGTTTGAAAGTAGATCAGAGCTAGAGTTATAAAATGGGAACTACCAAGAGACCTTGATTATAATGAAAAATGTGAGAGGTGACCACCTCAACAGAAAATGTGAAAGTATGACACAGATAAAAGGAAGACTAAAATGCATAAAGAAGATATTTTGCACAGTAAATGTGAAAATATTACAGTGATGAAGTGGAGGCGGGGATACCTAGAGAAATTCTGTACCGTAAAATTTGAAAATATTACAGCAATAAAAGGGAGACTATGATACCTTAATGGGAGTTCTAAACTGGAAAGGTGAAAGTATTACAGTGATGAAAAGGGGACTTGTTACTTTTAGAAGATTTTGCACGGAAAATGAGAATGTTAATTTCGTAACATCAGACTCATTTGTTTGTGGAGTTTTTACCATTCACTCGGTTTTTTTTTTTCTTACATGTATTTCCATTGCAAATCTATCAAGTCAAGCCAGACACAAAGGTTTAAAAAGCAACGCCAACACAGCGTATTTTCTTACCCCATTTACTTTCAGTCTATAAAAGTGAAGAGGAAAAAGAAAGGGGACACATCAGCGAAAGAAGAGATGGCTGGGGGAAGAAAAGCTCGTAAAATCGTGGCTACGGTAAAGAGCAGAGAGAGCCATGATCATCCAGAAGGGAGAGCAATCTGCTTCACTTCTCCCTCGTCTACAGGCAGCATGTCGATCAAAGCACAACGTGAAGCTTTTTTTTTTTTTTTAGACTCCCCACAGTCCTTGTGCAAGACATCAGAGACAGTGTCTGCCGCCTGACGCTTTGAAGTGGCCTTCACCATCTCATCCTCACAGACGTCGCGAATGGGTTCATCTGGAAGAGGGTCTTGATCTTATCAGTTGAAGAGGTGGACCTTGTCACCAGCCAGGAATCAGGAAATGAGATGGGGGCCTGGAAGGTGAGAGGGAGAACTTGTCAACGAAGGTGTTTGTCTCTCATTACCTGGTTGCTTTCAGAATCAAGATGACAGGCAATTAATCTTAATTAGGCTGTTTCTACGAAAAATCGATTGGCTTTACGAAGTTGTCTGTTTTATAAGTTGTCTGTCTTGAAACCAAGGTGTAGCAAACAAACAGCAATGAAACGATCGTTCCGAATCATGATTTCTATATCCAACCCTGTAGCAAGTGTGGCATACAGTATCCCCCCATTCATAAGAGTGAGGGAGGCTTTTTTTTCCATATATCTACAAAGTAATCACGCCTCCCTGGGTTAAAATTTCCTGTTATTTTTTAATCACTGCTTTTCGTTTACGTGAATGCGTGTCACTTTATTAAGATGGGCACACATTAGACAGGACAACAGCAGTCAGTATATATATCAAGTCCTGTCTTGACGTAATGTGTGCACATAACAATGTGACAGATCACACTGAGAGAGGGACGCAACACATTTCGTGATTTGGGAACTACACGTTTCTGTCATTCTCTGTGGGGATATCTGTTGATCTTCCCTTTCAGTGTCTTAAGTGGTGGGTCCATTTACCTGTATATTTCCATGCAAAGGAAATAGGTGTTTTGGGAGTTACGCTAAGGAGCATTTTTTTCTGAATATATGTATATTTCATTTTATTTGTATTTTGCACTTTCTGCTGCACGACAGGATGTGATTTAAAAAAAAGTGTGCAGCTACACACTGGTTTTCTCTTCTCTTGCCTCTGTGACAATAAGAACTTATGCCTGTGGCACTATTTCAGGCACAAGTAGCATCATTTTGCATGCATGCATACATACAGATTTTTTTTTTTTTGGTTTTGGAATCGGATGCTTTTATTCATTTAACGTGCCTTGACCCTTTAACGAAAGGGTGTGTGAACATTATACAAAAGTACAAAGAAAGCAGGATACAAAGTAAACCAAGACAGGTAACGACTTTAATATGGGTCATAAAGAATGATATTAATATACACATACAGAGAGAGAGACAGAGAGACAGACAGACAGACAGACAGAGACAGACAGACAGAACGACAGACCGACAAAGACGTATGGAGTCGCATTAACTGACGTCTAAGGCACCAAGTATCTTTTAACTATGTGGGGTTAATTGCCTAGAATGAGGATGTGAATGACAGTAATTAAAGAATTTTTTTAATGAATGAATTTGCTGAACAGCTTGTCATAAGTGATAGAACTTGAAACTGAAATTTTAGTTTGGAAATCAGTATTTTAGGTAAACACCTCATTCGAAATTCAGTATGTTTGTGCCTTTAAAAAATCAAATTCATCTCGCACATGCATTTATTGCATTTT
>JADBJO010004368.1:100000-102500 GCA_016801955.1 Conus betulinus | reverse complement strand
CTGGGCGAGAGGAAAGGGATGGGCAGAGAGAGAGAGAGAGAGAGGCAGGCAGGCAGGCAGACAGAGAGATGGGGGGGGGGGGGGGGGGGGGGGGGGGGGGGGGGGGGGGGCGGGGGAGGGAGATGGGAATGGGTGGGGGTTTTGGAAGGTTTGAGGATGAGTGCTTAGGGATGAGAGAGCCATCATTGCCGACATATCGGGGGGGGGGGGGGGGGGGGGGGGGTGGGGGGGGGGGGGGGGGAGGAAAACGCAGAAACAATGATATTATTTTCCCCATCAGATGAGAACATACAGAGCTGCTGCTGCTGCTTCAGCCTAAAACCGAGCGGACATTTCCCAGCGTGTACGTGTGCCTGCATACTACCAGACTACCAAACTCATAGCTCTCCCCCTCCACTCCATCCCCCATTCCCTCCCTTCCCTCCCCCCCCCCCCCTCCCTCCCCGTACGCTCCCCATCCTCATGGCCCCCCAACGTCCTACGTCCTCTCCTCACAGTGCCCGTGCTGACCTACTCACTTCCATTCGCTGCGTCACCTCACCTTGTTTTACTAGCTTGGGGGAAAAAAGAGAGAGAAAAGAAAAGGGGGAAAAAAAGGATTTTTAAATGTTGTTTTGGCAGAACCTTTCACGAACGCGTTTCGTCGCATTCATTGCTCAAACTCTACCTCCCCCCCCCCCCCCACGCCTCTCTCTCTTTGTCTCTGTCTCTGTCTGTCTGTCAGGCGCATCAATAAACGTTATCTTTCACATTCTCTCTCTCTCTCTCTCTCTCTCTCTCTCTCTCTCTCTCTCTCCCCCCTCCCCTCCCCCCCCCCCCCCCCCCCCCCTTTCTCTCTCTCTCTGTCCCCACGTCCTTTCTCTCTCTCCGGCTGGCTCCAGTTCTTTGTCTGTCAGTGCTTTAGTATTTTGCGAGTTGTTTACATTTTGTTATGGGCAGTCCTAACATTGAAAGTCCTGAAACCACTCTTTTATGAACTATGCCTAGTGAACCTATTACAAGAACAACCACTTTCGTGCTAAATCCGGCATCACTAAGAGCATAGCAAAGAGGCATGTACTTTTGAAATTTGCCCTCATAGCATGTTTGTATGAATGCGTCAAATGGGTTTGAAACCTCGATGACGAATGCCACCGAGTTTTCGATGGTCGATGAAGCATAGATCAGGTTTCAGCCTTGGCAGATCTTCAACACCGTTTATAGAGACAGGCCTATTTTGAAAAACATCCACAAAATCCGTCGCAATGCATTTCTGTAGCTCCTTTCTGATGATCTCAACGCATCTGCTGTCGTGTCTTTGTGTGTAGAGGCCCCTCAGTTGACGACATCCATTCAAGGCATGGGAATTTGTGTCAGAACGAAACCCGCACAAAGCACACTCTCTCCGGTAAGTATCAGGATAGTAGATGTTGTTCACTGCATTGGTCTCCAGCAGCTGTAGACGTCCCTTGCTGATGAACCTGGTTATTTGGTCATTGACGTTGGTGTTGGTGAGGTGTCCTATGGAGTGGGTCATTGCCGCATCCGGAATTGTGCACGAGAGAGAGAGAGAGAGCGAGCGAGAGAGAGAGAGAGAGAGAGAGAGAGAGAGAGACAGAGACAGAGAGACAGACACACAGACAGAACCAACTCTCAAGAGAACTATGAAACATGAAAACGTTTACATGAATGCAATAGGTTGTAGATGTCTGCGTGTGTGCGTGCCTGTGTGTGTGCGCTCGCGCGCTTGCGTGTGTGTATGTGTATGTATGTGTGTGTGTGTGTGTGTTAGTGTGTGTGTGTGTAGTGTGTGGTGTGTGTGTGTGTGTGTGTGTGTGTGTGTGTGTGTGTGTGTGTGTGTGGTGTTAGTATGTGTGTGTGGTGTGTGTGTGTGGGTGGGTGCGTGCATGGGTGCGTGTGCGTGCGTGCGTGCGCGCGCGCGCGCGCGCGCGCGCGCGCGCGCGCGTGTGTGTGTGTGTGTGTGTGTGTATAATGTGTGTGTAGATATAGCAGCGGAAGAATCATACTTCTTTTTAAAAGGTGTTTCTAATTACGTACACATCCTGCCTATGTTTTTACATACACGTGTGTATGCATTTGTTTTTTGTATGAATCATTGTTCTAAGTAGATTTTCCTCCTCCTCCCCCTCCACCCGTCGTAGTACTATGTGTGGTAGTGGTGGTGGTGGTGGTGGTAGTGGTGGTGATGTTGTTGCTGTTGGTGTTGTTGTTGCTAAGGGCTATGGAAATTTCAAATTGTTACAACAATCGGTATCCCTGTCACCGATGTATTCGTGTTCAGCACGGTTCAGGTCCTCCAACACCTGGTCAGGTGGGAAAAATCCACTCAATCTGTCCACATGGTGGAGCTTGAGAACCTCTTGGGCAGGGACAAACCACGTTCAGCCTAATCGGTGGTGGTTTGTCCCAGCCTTTGTTTCTCATGCATAGCTGCGAATGTTCCCAGTGTCTGGATGTTTTCATGTATATCACTGACAGTTCTTTGGGGATAATTTTTTTA
>JADBJO010004368.1:87500-95000 GCA_016801955.1 Conus betulinus | reverse complement strand
AATTAACACTTTATGTTGATATATATATATGTATGTATATATATATATATATATATATATATATATATATATATATATATATATATATGTGTGTGTGTGTGTGTGTGTGTGTGTGTGTGTGTGTGTGTGTGTGTGTGTGTAACACATGATACCCCGTTTCTCATTGGTCATTCCTATCTCTTCTCAACCAACATGAGCATATTAATGCCAACACATTATTTCGCCCGCTACAGTGAACGTCATCCCGCAGTATTGTTTACTTTTTCAACAACACTATTTGTATGAACTTCCCAACCCTCCACACCCACCCACGTGCACCCCACAGTGGATGGAGAGATATGAGCTCCCCTCTCTACACCCCCACCCCCCACATTGCCCTCTCCCCCCCCCCCCCCACATTGCCCTCCCCCCCCCCCCCCCTTCCCTTATTTTTCTCTTCATCATTATTACTATCGTTTCTGTTTTTCATTGTATTATTTTTCATTTTATATATATTTATTTTTTATGTTATTTATTCTTAATTTATGTATTTATTCAATCCCCCCCCCCCCCCCCCCCCCTGCCCCCACGGAGCACCATTATCAATCCACCATAACCACTACCGTCACAAAATATCATACCACTCTACTCTACCAGCTACATAAGCCACAAAACCCATTCTTTCACTCCCCTCCTCCTTCCCCCCTCCCCTCCCCCTTATTTCTTCTCCCATAATCCCCTCTGTCGTTTCCGTCTGGCGGCCATTTCGTTCGGGTGCCGAATACATGGGAAGATAAGTGACTTTACGTTCTTTGTTTGTACTGTCCTAAATGTAATTTGTTTTTGCCCTGAAAAAGACCCAAGAGGTTGAAATGCATTATATCCTGTCCTGTGCTTTGTTTGTCTATGTCCCTGGCGGTAGCAAACCCCCTTTCTTTCTAAATTTTGCTTCATTTTCCGCCCTCAGTCACTCCATTTTGAAATTTCTCAAGCGTTTAAAGCGCGACAGATTGCTATAACGTGAATGTATGTTAACGTACATGTATGTAATGTTGTATTTGTTTTTGTTCCCCTCTTTCCAAACAGGGCCTTGGCCTTATGGAATAAAGATTTCATTTCATTTCATCTCTCTCTCTCTCTCTCTCTCTCTCTCTCTCTCTCTCTCTCTCTCTCTCTCTCTCTCTCACACACACACACACACACACACACACACACACACACACACACACACACACACACACACACACACATGCACACGGTCAATCATACGTACGCAAATGCGCACGCACACATACATTCACGCGCGCGCGCACACACACACACACACACACACACACACACACACACACACACACACGCGCACACGCACACACACACACACACACAAGCACACACACACGCGCGCGCGTACACACAACACACACACACACACACACACACACACACACACACACACACACTTGGACGCACGCATGCACGCACATACATATACACATGCACGCGCGCGTGCACGCGCGCACGCACGCACGCACGCACGCACGCACACACACACACACACACATCCACGCGCGTGTGTGCGCTGAAAGAGAGAGAGAGAGAGAGAGAGAGACAGACAGACAGACAGACAGACAGACACAGACAGAGAGTAAGTTGATTGAGAGCTGTGCGCCCGTCCGTACCAAAACACACGAGAGATAGAGAAGGGCAGAAAGGAGAGACAGGACGAAAGGGTTGTTTACTCAGTGACGCTGGCTCCTGGTGCAATAAACCAGCTGTCTGTCCTAAACGTATCAGATCACCCAGGTCCCCTATTTTCATATTTGGACGTCTGGGGAAGCAGGGTTCCCTGATTGTCAGTGACGGATGTCTGGGGAAACAGGGGTCCCCGATTGTCACTGCTGGATTGTCTGGGGAAACAAGGGTCCCTGATTGTCAGTGCTGGATGTCTAGGTAACAGGGGTCTCTGATTGTCGCTGCTGGATTGTCTGGGGAAACAGGGGTCCCTGATTGTCACTGCTGGATTGTCTGGGGAAACAGGGGTCCCTGATCGTCAGTGCAGGATGTCTGGGTAACAGGGGTCTCTGATTGTCGCTGCTGGATTGTCTGGGATAACGGGAATCTCTGATTGCCACTGCTGGATGTCTGTGGGTAACAGGAATCCCTGATTGTCACTGTTGGATTGTCTGTGGGTAACAGGAATCCCTGATTGTCACTGTTGGATTGTGGGTAACAGGAATCCCTGATTGTCACTGTTGGATTGTCTGTGGGTAACAGGAATCCCTGATTGTCACTGTTGGATTGTATGTGGGTAACAGGAATCCCTGATTGTCACTGTTGGATTGTCTGTGGGTAACAGGAATCCCTGATTGTCACTGTTGGATTGTATGTGGGTAACAGGAATCCCTGATTGTCACTGTTGGATGTCTGGGATAACGGGAATCCCTGATTGTCACTGTTGGATGTCTGGGATAACGGGAATCCCTGATTGTCACTGTTGGATGTCTGGGATAACAGGAATGCCTGATTGTCACTGCTGGATGTCTGGGATAACAGGAATCCCTGACTGTCACTATTGGATGTCTGTGAGATAACAGAAATCCCTGATGGTCAATGTCGGATGTCTGGTGGAACAGGGGTCCCAGACTGTCAATGCTGGATTGTCTTGGGGTAAAAGGAATCTCTGACGGTCACTGTTGGATGTCAGGGGTAACAGGAATTCCTGATTTTCAGTGCTGGATTTCTGAAACAACAATCCCTGGATGCTGGACGTCGGAAACAGAGCAGGTGTACTTGATTGTCACTGCTGTACATCTGAAACAACAGGAAAGAGTCCTTGACTGTCACTTCGGAAAATCTGAAATACTCCTGATTGTCACTGCTGTACGTCTGAAATAACAGGAGTCCTTGTTTGTCACTTCGGAAAATCTGAAATAACGGGAGTCCTTGATTGTCACTGCTGTACATCTGAAACAACAGGAGTCCTTGTTTTGTCACTTCAGAAAATCTGAAATAACGGGAGTCTTTGATTGTCGGTGCTGGACATCTGAAATAACAATCCTTGGGATTGTCACTGCTGGACATCTGAAACAGCATTCCTTGGTTGTCACTGCGAGACAGCTGAAATATCAGGTGTCTTTGATTGTCATTTCGGGACACTTGAAACAACAGGAGTCTTTGATTGTCAGTTCTGGACGTCTGAAATAACAATCCCTGATTGTCAGTGCTGGACGTCTGAAATAACAGTCCCTGATTGTCGTTTTGGACACTTGAAACAACAGGAGTCTTTGAATGCCAGCACTGGGCGTCTGAAACAACAATCCCTGATTGTCGTTGCTGGACGTCTGAAATAACAATCCCTGATCGTTGTTGCTGGATGCCTGAATAACACAAATAACAGTCCCTGAGGTTCGTTGCTGGACGTCTGAAATAACAGTCCCTGACTGTCGTTGCTGGACGTCTGAAATAACAATTCCTGATGGTTGTTGCTGGACGTCTGAAATAACAGCACTTGTCAGTGTCACTTCTGGACATCTGAGTGACAAAGGTTCTTCATTGTCACCAGATGTGGACGGCAGACTAACAGGAATCGCTCGATTTTCAGTCGTCGACAGTCTCGAGCAAAAGGAATTCCTGACTGTCTCTACTGGTTCCGCGGCGGCCTTGTTGACGCGCTGGCTAACAATTGAGGCTGATTGGTGTGCCGGCCAAGGCTTGAGTCCTATCAGAGTTTGATCCAACGCCTGTCAGCGAGTGAAACACACAGGACAGCACCCAGAAAGAAGATGAATCAGATATAACGTGTAAAGATAACATTGATGCTAACAAAGACTGTATATGAAGAAGAAAGTTGTTAAAAAATGATGATGTTGTTGCTGACAAAGATTTATATAAAAAGCTTAGTCTCTGTTTCATTTCTTTCTGTGCAAACTATCGTTAGCAGCTGTTCTGTGCTTTTTCGTTCGCTGGCAGGCGTTAGGGTGAAACTGGTGTAGGAATAGGATTGCAGCCTGACCGACCAATCAGCGTCTATTGTTGCCCAGTGTATCCGCACGTCCATGCAATTGTATGTGTGAATCAGGGAGTAATGTAGGAATGATAATGACTGGGGCTACGGCCATGTCGGTGCCACCAGTATGTGTGTGTGTGTGTGTGTGTGTGTGTGTGTGTGTGTGTGTGGTGTCTGAGTCTCTGTGTGTGTGTGTGTGTGTGTGTGTGTGTGTGTGTGTGTGTGTGTGTGTGTGCGTGCGTGCGTGCGTGCGTGCGAGCTCGTGTGTGTATGCGCGTTTTATTTTTCTACTGTCATCAACAACACTAAGTTTGGGCAGTATGCGTATTTGATGATGAATACTTTCCCCAAGGAAGTACGTGTATGTTTTTTTTACTCTACATACGTAAACTATGGATGCTTAATTACGAATACATGACAGTATTGTGGTCTGAAGAATCCTATTTGGAGCCCAGTGAAGTTCAGGAGTTTGTGTTCTTCCCGTTTCTTGCTTGCTGTTATTCATTCCTGAGTATTGGTATTCATGAATCATTATTATTCATGAGTCTTATTATTCTTGAGTCATGCGTCTGGCTCCATTTCCACTCTCTTGACATGCTAATAAAGGAACTGCTAAAATGGACGAACGGGAGCTGTTTCAGTTCAAATGCCTCCTGGAAGTTTTCTGCTGGTAGCGTCCTCTTTTGTGTCACACTCTTTGACTCCATCTAACTTGTGTTTGTCTTTCCTGTGCTTTTTTTTTCCCTGTCCATGTGGACCGTTCTTCTGTCTCTGTTGTGGAACATCTTTCAAACTTGTTTGACGGGTCGGGTTTAATGAAATGCCAGCTTTTTGCTGCAGTCTGCCGATCAGGCAGTGAGTCTTATTGTCTGGTCGGGTTTAATAGCTTGCCAATATTTTCTGCAGATTGTGACACTTGTACACACTATCAAGAGTGGACATGAGGTGGCCATTTTGCAGTGTCTGTATGTTGCTCTCTGAAATCCTTTTTATGCGCATGCTAAATGCATGGAAATTATTATTATTATTATTATCATTGTTTTCACGACTTTAAAAGACTAACCAGGGAGTGAAAAAAATCAAGGGGCTTGCTTAATGCTGTCTCCACACAGCCTCATTTCATCCGCCTTCTCCTTTTGTCATGGGTATCAAGTGACCCGTGTCGTTATGTTCAAGCCTTTATTCTTTCAGTAGACATATGGGTCGCTGAAGACCCACAGTACATAACGCAAGACTCTGGTCCTTCAGAACGGGTCTCTGAAGGTCCACGGCGTACAGCGAGGCTTTGTTCCGATACAAAAACAAAACGAAGAACCAAAGAAGCAGACAAGCAAATAAACAAACAAGCATGGATCCCTTGAGACCTATGAGGTATGGTGCACCAATTGGAAGGGGAGACACGGCGAAAGTTTAGGATGTCAGAAGTTTAGCTTCCGTGACGGTACTTGCTGTCGCTTCTGGACGGCATCCATCTCCCATGCATGTTGCTTTTTCAAGTCGTTACAATGTTTTTTTGTGTTGTTGTTGTTTTTTTTCCCTGCGTGTGTACAACGCTTTGTGGTCGACTGAGCGATGATCATCAAACAAAAGAAAAAAAAAATCCCTGATATCCAAAGATAAAGCAGTTATTGTGATTAAACTTTCTTTTTCATGTCTATAAAGATTTTTGCCCCCATTTCTCATGACAGCCTTACATGTGGTCGTCGGTACGAAAGGCAAAAAAAGGTTACGATCAGACCGCAATTAGAATGCAAATGATCCTTGTCGCTGCGTTCGTGTCCGTGTCATTGGTGAACGGAGCAATATGCCATGCCGATGCAAAGCCTCCCTGCTAACTACATAGCCAGGTTAACAGGAGAACACAATCGTCACTCTTGCTGGGTACTTGCTCATGTCCGTCTGTCTGTCCCTCTCTGTCTCTCTGTCTCTGTCTCCTGTCTGTCTGTCTGTCTGTCTGTCAGTCTGTCTGTCTGTCTGTCTGTCTCTCCCTCTCTCTCTCTCTCTGTCTCTCTCTCTCTCTCTCTCTCTCTCTCTGTGGTTTGTTATCCATGATCTATTTCTGTTCCACTATCGGTCGGTCTCTCTGTCTGTCTGTCTCTGTGGTCTGTGTCTCTGACTGACTGTCTGTCTGTCTGTCTGTCTATCCTGTCTGTCTGTCTGTCTGTCTCTGTCTGCCATCCCCCCTCTCTCCCCTCTCCCCCCTTTCTATCCCTCTCTCTCTCTCTCTCTCTCTCTCTCTCTCTCATTGAGGATGATTATAGATAGTAGTTTCATTGAACAAATCGGTGGGAGAGAGTGCGGGGTCGAGGGAGGGAGGAGGAGGAGGAGGGAAGGAGGGAGGGGGTCATTGTGTGAAGAGTGGACTTCTGCCTGTCTCATTCTGTATTGAATCACACGCATCCTGTCACAGTCCGAAAAGTATCAGATCGATTTCTCCATTATAGAAAGATAAAATAGAAAGCGTGAAATGAGAGAGAGAGAGAGAGAGAGAGAGAGAGAGAGAGAGAGAGAGAGAGAGAGTAAAACTGAAGAACGCACACACACACACATACACACACACACGCGTGCGCGCATGCGCGCGCGAGTAAAATAAAAGCTGCAGGTAATCATCACTTTTAATTCATGTGATTACAATTCAGAAACACCGATCGAGAATAATGGCAGCCATCTGCACTCCAGGCTAAAGATGTGAAACGTTGACACCAAATGTTCACAAATTCTTGGCTGCCACTTTCCAAAACAAAACAAACAGTAGGAATTTTTTTGTTAAAGCAATAAAGAGCGGGCCCACGCCTCCAGCGAGACAAGAGTAATGGCTGGTTATGGGTGCCGTTTGCCAGTATCAATCTTTATTTCCTGCTCTGTGGCATCAAGAACTGTTGATCCCCTTTTCTCTTTGTCTGTCTGCCTGTCTGTCTTACTCTCTGTCTGTTTTTCTTTTTCTCATCTCTCTCTCTCTCTCTCTCTCCTCTCTCTCTCTCTCTCTCTCTCCTCTCTCTCTCTCCTCTCTATTTGACTGTCTATCTCTGTCTGTCTCTCTGTCTCTATCTTTATCTGTCTCTGTCTCTCTCTCTCTGTCTCTGTCTGGTTCTGCCTGTCTCTGTCTCTGTCTGAGCTGTCTGTCTGTCTGTCTATCTGTCTCTCTGTCTCTGTCTCTCTCTGTCTTTGTATCTCTCTCTCTCTCTCTCTCTCTCTCTCTCTCTCTCTCTCCTTCCCTTTCTATTTGTCTGTCTCTATCTTCTTTTCCTCTCCCCAACCATTCTCTTTCTCTTTTAACAATCAATTTTGCTAAATAACAAGCAGTTCAGAGTTTTTGCCACGAAGATTTGGTATTCCACGAAGGTCAGTTCTTGGTGTTCCTTTTGTTTTTGCTCTGTTTATATATATGTGTGTGTGTGTGTGTGTGTGTGTGTGTGTGTGTGTGTGTGTGTGTGTGTGTATATATATATATAAGCTGGTGCGAGCTCTTTGCAGATGGTATATCTGTCCACTCTGACATTTTTGACTGAATCAAT
>JADBJO010004368.1:80000-82500 GCA_016801955.1 Conus betulinus | reverse complement strand
CATGATGTACAGGACATTTGTTGTCCCTTCGCAAAACATGTGCTAATGGATATGTATGATAGACAGTAAACTTGATCCCTGGACAGTAAGTTTGTGTTTGTAGAGACCCACGATACACAGCAAGGGTCTTTGGCCCTTCAGAGGTATGGGGTCAACGGATCCTCACAATATGCATGAAGGCTTTATCCTTTTAACGAAATACGCGAGCCAGTGCATATCCACAATATACAACAAGGCTTTATCCCTTCACGAAATGTGTTGGTTTGTAGATAGTCACGATAAAAATAACAAGGCTTTATTTTTCGACAAAATATGTGAGATGGTAGGTACCCAGAATGTACGTTCAGGCTTATCCCTTGACAGCATGTATGTGACAACAATATACAGCGATTTTTTTTTGTCGCTTTACAAAGTGTGTGGCGAAGTTGATACTCTTAGCATCCATCGAGGCTTAATCCCTTTCACAATATGTGCGGGTTTGTAGACGCCCATGATATACAGCGAGTATTTAGTCTTTCACACATTGTGCAGGTCGATGGATACCCCCAGGACACAACAAGGCTTTATTCCTTCACAAAATGTGTGGTTTGTAAATACCCACAGTATGCAAGGCTTTATCCCTTCAAAAGTGTGTGGGTTTGTAGATATCCACAATATACAGAGCTTTATCCCTTCACAAAACGTGTGGGATTGTAAGATACTCGTACAAGGTTTTATCCCTTCACAAAATGTATAGGTTTTAGATACTCACAATAAACAAGTCTTTATCTGTCACACAAAATGTGTGGGTTTGTAAAAATATCCACCATATATAAGGCTTTATCCCTGCACAAAAGATGTGGGTTTGTAGATACCCACAATATACAAGGCTTTCTCCCTTGACAAAATGTGTGGGTTTGTATATACCCACAATATACAAAATGTGTGCGATTGTAGATATTCAAAATATACAAAGCTACATCCCATCACAAAATGTGTGGTTTTGTAGATACCACAATATACAAGGCTTTATTCCTGTCACCAAATGTGTGGGTTTGTAGATACCCACAATATACAAGGCTTTATTCCTGTCACAAAATGTTTGGATTTGTAGATACCCACAATAAACAAAGCTTTATTCCTTTCACAAAAATGTGTGGGTTTGTAATTACCCACGATATGCAATGCTTTATCCCTTCATAAACTGTGTGGAGTTGTACATATGCACAATTATGTAAGACTATCCCTTCACAAAATATGTGGGTTTGCAGATACCCACAAAAAATTTTAAGCAGGGTCTCATCCCATGGGTTTGTAGATATACACACTGTACAAGGTTTTTATCCCTTCACGAAATGTGTGGGTTTGTAGACACCCTTTTTATACAAGGCTTTTATCTCTTCACAAAATGTGATGGTTTGTAGATGCCCACAATGCACACAAGGCTTTAATCCTTACACAAAATGTTTGGGTTTTGTGGCTACCGCCAATTAAAAAAAAAAGGTTTTATTTCTTTCACAAAACGTTTGGGTTTGTGGATACCCACAATGTTATTTCTTTCACAAGATAGATGGGTTTGTAGATACCCACAATGTAGAAGGCTTTATTCCTTTCACAACGTGTTAGACCGCAGAGAAGTTACAGTCGCCTGCAGCCCCAGCAGCCTGTCTATCTAACGTAAACGACACGGAGGGGACTGGGATGGAGGTGGAGGGGGGGGGGGGGGGGTGGCCGCAAGGGTTTGGTGGAGGGTGGTAGGGGGGGTTGTCAGAAATCTATATTAAGAGGGAACAGACAGCTCTGAGTCTGACGAGCGCATTGCCGAAATAGTGAGGACAGGCGCACGATGATGGTGCGTCTTCTTGCCAGTGTGCTTGACCACGTTGAGTATGAAGAACGCGCACGACTTGGGTTCTGGAATCGATTATGGTTGTATTGATTTCTGTCTTCCGTGTGTCTGCCGAAAGCTAGTCCTGACCGTAACGTCTAAGCTGACTCTAACTATTCTCTAAGTGTAATCCTAACCCTGATCAGGTCAGAAAACCGTATTGAAAAAAAAAAAAAAAAAAATCATCCTACTCTTTTTGAACGTCTAGGAATTACCTCCCCTGATCACGACGTTTGCGCTGAGCTGAGCTTGCGCATTTTCCCCGATGCTCTCCCTTTCCGGAAGTTGAACACGTCAGCTTAGTCAAGCGTCACAGACATACGTCATTTTCTGGGGTGCGAGAACTCTTTTGTGCTCACCCACATGTGTACGCTGACTCTGAATGCGAATTTGCAATAATAATGCCGTTGATATAATACGGAATGTACACAGAAGAAAGACAGAAAGAAAGATCGCACAGAAATGTATGTATGTAGATAGATATAGATGTGCAGCAGGCATCCATGAAGAAGAATACCTTTATCATGCTGTCTTCTCCTGAAAAGCGAGAGTCGCTTATCTCCTCTAAACAAGAGGAGGTAGAAGGACCTGGGTGTGGGGGGGGGGGGAGGGGTGAAGGAGCTTAGCAGGGGC
>JADBJO010004368.1:32500-60000 GCA_016801955.1 Conus betulinus | reverse complement strand
TGCCTCATCGTCTGAGCCACTTCAGTGGCATTATTCTCATGCTCCTTCTGCCCCTCCGTTCACAGCCACACCACGTCGCTTCTCCCGCCATAACCCCCCCAGCGCTGGCGATCCACAGGGAGAAGTCAGTGCCAAGCCGTCATGAGGTAACCTGCGAGAGGAGATACTGCACTACTGCCGAGTCACTTCAGTGGTGTTCAGTGATACCTATTCTAAGCCAGCATACGCAAGACAACCCCAAATTAAGCACCCCCTACTGACGACATACTAACTGCGTAGTAGTGGAGGCAGCGTGAGTGAGGATCCCCCTCCAGGGGGCACCACAACGTCCGCCCAACGACAGTTCCCATGGACTGGTCAGTACAGACGACCTCCACACAAACTTACACAGAGCACTGACGTGGAGATGAAAATCCAGACTAAGATCACCAAGAGAGCGGGGGCATGAATGGCAACAGTCTTCGAAACTTTTTTTTTTTTTTTTTTTTTAGTGCTGATCTGTGAGGATAAGAAATGACGATGATGATGTTGATGAGTTGCTTTCTGGATTGAGACTGCCATGCAAAGACTGCGCTCCACGCTTACTGTCGTGCTACGTCCCCACTGCAGTTTTCATGCCGTATCTACATTATCTACAGGAAAATAAACCTAGTCGAGTTTGGTATTTAACAAAATTGTCGGGAATTCGCCTATTCAGTCATCTCAAGAGCGTAGATATATTACATTTTTCATGACAACCCACTAATTATCAAACTAACAGCCCCACTTGTAATGGCCGCTCAGCAAATGCCGAACACATTGTTGCCAGACCGGCTTTACACAGATGACATTCAGTTCGCCGAGTACAGCACGGTTAGCTGGCTGGTGGGGAGCAGCCTGCAGAAAACACCCCTTTCCCTGACCGGCATTCACGGCTTGGCCTCTGCTGCTGCGGGCGAGCTGTAAACTCCCCCCTGCCTCTCAAAACTAAGTAGCTTGCTCTGAACAGCCGTAGTACACAAGTGGTCAGGCGATATTAAAACAATGACAACACACACACATAATTGTGCAAAAATGACGTCATCACTTTCTGGGAAGTTAATTTTCCCTAGTTAACACAAGTTTGATACATGCCTCTGCTTGCACTACAACAACAAAAATGTTGGATCAGAAATGTGTAAGCCTCGTTTTTTTCGGCCCTTTCACCAAGTGTCTCGCACAGGACGGAAAAATAAAGCTGTGGGATACCATGCTTTAGAGGGTCGGGCATGGTAGGCACCCCTCTCGGGCTTTGGCTGAAAAATGGCCCTGTCGGCCGTTGTCTGCGTGGACCATACAAGGGACTCGTGCAGCGCTCCAGTGACTTCCGTCCTGCTCTCTCTTTGAGGCGGCCTCATGCGTCACAAGACCAACGCCACCCGAACATGAAGAAGGCCGCCTGTGGTCCTGAGCACAGGCCTTTTTAGAGGGAAAGAGGCAAAACCAAGAAAACCGACATCCTTCGTCGACAAACCAACAGTAGAAAATGAACCGGAGTTCACACGAAACCAGATCTTAAGGAGCGACAGGGGACAGCCCCTGTTCAGAACCAGACACACTACTGCCAACGACAACAACTGCCACAAGAACAAAAAAAAAAAAAAAATAGAAAAAAAAGAAAAAAAATGCGGACGTCAGTCTGCAAGTCTACCTTGTCTTTAAGGGTCTCCGGCCAATAGGAGGTAAATCTCAACCTTGACTGACTGACCAGTGTGATACCGCGAGAGACAAAGGTCGAGCCACACAAGCTTTAAGACCGGCTTCACACTGAGAGACACTGCCGACGAAGTTGACAAACGCGCTGTGTCTCTCTCTTCCAAGGAGAGGAAGGCGAGTGAACGAGCGAGGATCTTAATCACACCAAAGACCCAGGTCTGCTCCCTAAGCCAGGGTCACAGGTGACAGACACGTAGTGAGCCAGTCTTCCTCCTTCATTGGATGCACAGGCCACACGCCACAGTTAGGATTTTGCTCTAAAACACTGTTCAGTCCATACAAGCGTTTTGAGGCTACCATAAATTTGAGTCAGTACTTAATATTAAACTCCTAACTGATTGAAAAAAAAAATTTATTTCCCTTGTTTCGGGGGAATCTTCACCGATGAAAGCAAAAACTATTTTCAAATACATGACCTTCCCTTTAGTTGACATTCAGTTTAGGCCTTTGCACTCACCCGTGACCGCTATCTTTGCGCCAGCTCCAAACGCCCACAATAGTCCCATTCCTTTGATTTTAATCAGTCTGCTTGGAACCACCTGGCTTGTACCTTGATGGCCATATGAAAGAAATGACAGGAGCATCAACTTTCAGACACAATGACAATATTCAAAACAATATTCTAATTGCGCAGTCTATATTAATACTCGACTCTTTAAGCAAGACTTTGGCGCATTAATTTTTGGTGTGTAGCCGCATCGTTGTTTCCAAACGCAGAAGTGAAAACGAGATTTGATCGGCTTTCGTTTCGTTACAAGAATCATCACGAGCGGAGAAAAGGGGGGCTGGCTATCTACGCAATGATGGGCTCTCAAACCTGTTGTAGGGCTTGGCGCACGATATGTAGAAACTCTTTACACCGTGGAGGTTAAGATTTCCCTGAGAGATGTTGCTACAAAATCCGTGTGAGAGAGACACGCAGTCATGCTGTCAGCGGTGATATGATCCACCTCCACCTCCAACACTCTCTCTCTCTCTCTCTCTCTGCATTTTGTAAGTGTCTCTACTCAGTCTCCTTGATTTTTGTTGTTGTTGTTGTTGCTTTTAAGGGCATAATGTAAAAAAGCTTTCAGCTTATCTTTTACCCTCATTAGAAGATTTGTATTCTCTCTCTCTCTCTCTCTCTCTCTCTCTCTCTCTCTCTCTCTCTCTCAGACCTCCGGTGCCACACGCTGCGGGGAAAAAAAGTACGGTCGGTCGGAGGAGGTGCTACTGGTTTTCTTTCCCAGCGTGCCGTCTTTCGGGAGGATCACGTGTGTAAACAAAGCGAGCCAATGTAATCAGCGGGGATTCCCTTGTCTGAGCATCTTGGGCGTGTAGTGTCTTTCAGCGAAATGGGAGAGTCGCTACCTCCCGTTTCTCTTATCTGGTGTCTGTGTGTCTGTGCCATTTTCTCCAGGAATCGTTCATGTCCAGACAGGAAGGCTCCTGGCATGATTCCAGAGATTAATAGCTTTCCAGCCATTAGTATTGTGTGTGTGTGTGGGGGGGGGGGGGGGGGGGGGGGGGGGGGGGGGGGGAGAATGACCACGCGCTGCCGCCCTAGTCACCAAAGTGCAAGACAATTTTCAGTTTACTTTTTAGGCTGTCTGCCTTTCTTCCTGTGTCTATCTGTCTGTCTGTCTGTCTGTCTGTCTCTCTCTCTCTCTCTCTCTCTCTCTCTCTCTCTCTCTGCGCGCGCGCGCGCGCACACACACACACACACACACACACACACACACACACACACACACACACACACACTCACTCACTCACTCACTCACTCACTCACTTGCTCGGTCACTCGCTCGCTCGCTCGCTCACACACACACACACACACACACACACACACACACACACACACACACACACACACACACACATCTGAGAAAGAGAGAGAGAGAGAGAGAGAGAGAGAGAGAGAGAGAGAGAGAGAGAGAGAGAGAGTCAGAGAGATAGACAGAAAGAGGAGAGAGAGAGAAAGAGGAGAGAGAGAGAGAAAGGGGTGGGGGGGTGGAGGGAGGGAGAGAGAGTCCTATATACACTGGAAACACGTTCTTCTGCCGTTTTTGACTCACGTGTCCAACATGTTGACTCTACATAATCACTCTGTATTGATTGTTCGTGTGTGTGTTAGTGTGTGAAATGCTCCTGTGTATGCATATGCGTATGTATGTATTCACCGTGTGTGTGTGTGAGTGCAGTTTAACATTTTTTTTTTTTCTGGGCAATTTACAAACCCATGACCGAACATCCGGAGAACAACAGATCTTGATATTTCCATCAGCCGCCATGGCGAAGTAGTTAGCGTCGTAGACTTCCGGCTAGGAGATCGTGGGTTCGATTTCCATCAGAGCAATGTGGGATTTTGCTGCCCCGACCGGCTCCTCCCACAGTTGAGTTTGCTACGGGCTCAATTGGCAAGATGGGGACCCCACAGTCGAGGTTCATCCACTCAATGGATGCGTCCCTGAGAGTGATGCTCAAATTTCTGGACTAACACTGCAGGTGTGTGTGGTTTTCGGGCCTGGTTGATGCCGGAAATATTATAAAAATAAGCGTAGAGAAACAGCCCTCTCATGCAATCTCAGACCGAAATGGAAATCCGTAGCATCATCTTCATCAGCCACATTCTTATTAATCAGCATTTTTTTTTTAAAAAGTATCAAATTCTGTGGCCCTTCATTCCTGTTCTCATGGTGACCGTTTTGATGTCCTCTCCACGTCGGTGGCCTTGGTTTGATTCTGTCGGGGTCACCGGTGTCGGCGAGTCCATGGGGGCTGTCGTTGGACGGACGTGGTGTCGCCCTCCGGAGGGAGAGCTCATTCACGCCGGCTCCACGACTAAGCAATATTGTCGTCAGTAGGAGGCTTAGTAGGTGGTGAACACCATCGAAGTGACTCGGCAGCAGTGCAGTGTTTCCTTCGGTTGATTGCCTCTTGATGACTTGACATTGACTGCTCCCTGTGGATGCCGATGTCAGGGCTGAGGCGGGCCGGGCCGGGCTGTGGCTGTGGATGGGGAGGTCGGAATGAGCGGCGTGGAAGCACTGCCACTGAGGTAGCACACAAGATGCGACCAAAAAAAAAAAAAAAATCCAGCCATCCACTGCGTGCAGATGTCATCAAATAATTAGGGCTATGAATGTGTGATTTTATTTCGGTTGTTTTCAGCAGTATTTCAGTATTGTGGAGCTGATTCTTGTTCCTTCAAAAGTGACCAGTAAATTTCTTGTTTGCTGCATTGATAAACGATATGGTAACTGTTTTACGTAAATTTTGCAGCAAATATTAACTTACTTTTGATCACGATCAGGCCTAGCTGTGCATTTTTGTTTACCAGACATAGGAGCAGGTATTAATAAATATGTAACTAAAACTGAAACAAACAGTTATCACGTATGGATAGATTTTGCACAAATATAGCGAAATGAGAGTATGTAGTTCAAGGTGAATCCAGCAAGCGCAAGCCTCATGTAATTCAACAGCCTCGCTTGTTTTCACAATAACATTTGTTATTATTAACTTGTTTTCACAGTAACAATATACCAATTCCTCATCAATCTGCTATTTATGAGTGGATCAAACAAGATTCAATAGCGCTGACAGATATGGTAGACACATCCAAAGTAGAAGTATACAATAACATGTCCGTTGTGGATGAAGCGCATGCAAGATGATAACAACATTGTTGTTTTTTTTAGGATGAGTTGGTGCTAAACCAGAGATAAGTGAAGAAAGGAAGATGGGCTGGGAGGGTGGTCTTTCTTGGAGGTACAGCTCGCCGTATGTTGTGCAATTCGAGAGCCATTCACCCTTTCTTTCCTCCTCCCCCCCACTCCCCGCCTCACCTTTCACACCCATCCAAAACATTTTTCCCCCATTTTCTTGCACGTGTTGTGAACTTATCGCACCCACTGATGAAATGGAAAGAGCGTGTTTTTGCTGCCACAGAGCGAGTGAGTTATATAGCATTGAACAAATGATAGCACGGTGCTTGCCTGCGCTTCTCACCACCCTTTCACTGTTTGGGGTCGGCTATGCTGATAGGACCGTGACACGCGTGGCACGTGATTCGAATTGGCAATTTGCCCCCCTCTGTTTTGTTTTGTTTTTGGTTTTCTTTTTAGATTGAGGCGTGTATCCAAGCATGTAAAAGACTTGTGTCAGCAGTTTCTGTGTGTGTGTGTGTGTGTGTGTGTGTGTGTGTGTGTGTGTGTGTGTGTGGGTATAGTAGCCAACCCTCAATTTTTTTTTTTTCTGGAACTCACGTATTTTAGAAATCATTTCTGAAAACCCGAACTTAACGGAGAGATCCAAAATGTTTTTATTTTCGTTTTCAATTTTTTTTGTTGTTGTTGTTGGAGGGGTCATTTCTAATAGGGCCAATGAAATATTGCAGAATAAAGCCTTAAATGATGTTAATGTAAATGTAAACGATTATCTGAAGTGAAAAAAAAAAACTGTTTTTCTTTTAGACCCTACATTGAGGGTTGAAAATGCTTTCAGTCAAAAGCCATATTGCCCACTGTTGGCACCACCTTCAACCCTACAAAAATCCAAAATGTGTGCATCAAATGAAATAAGACGCCATGTGCGGTAGAGCAAAGAAGCTTGTTGACTCTGTACATCCAGAATACATCCGCGCTGAATTGAACGCTGCTAGTCAAAGAAAGAGGAACTGAGAGTTCTGGAATTTGGTCAACTAGTTCGGGGCGAAAGGGGGGGGGGGGGGGCAAAGGTAAGGGAGAAACAGACTTGGCAAGAATGATTTTGAACCGTTGTTTCCCCGCTGCAGGTGCAGGTGCCTGTTGTGTAATGATAACCGGAGAGCTACTCAAGATAGGACTTCAAGACGCTGCTGTCATTTTTACCAGTGGTAGTATACAATAATGTATTGGTGAAAAGACCGAAGGGAAGGCAGAAGCGGGCCACACGCCGCGATTAGGATTCTGCAGCAACACGCTATACAATCCATGCAAGCGTTTTGAAGCCTACACTAAATTTGAACCAGCATTCAATGGTAAAATGATAATTGATCAAAGAACAACTCCACACCAGTTATTCCCCCTTGGTTATTTATTTTTATTTATTTTTGTTTTATTTATTTTATTGGATTGGGGGGGGGGGGGGGGGGGGTTCATCGTTGAAATCACAAACAGTCTTCAAATACATGAACTTCCCTTTAGCTGACGTCACACTTCAGGCCTTAGCGCTCACCCGTGATCCTGTCTTTGCGCCAGCTCTAACTGCCCAAAACAGTCCCATTCCTTTGATTTTAATCTTGTCTGCTTGGGACCACCTGACTTGTACCTTGATGACCGTATGAAAGAAAAATGAGAGAAATCAAATTTTCAGGCACAATAAGAATTCTCACAACAAACTGACTGCGCCAGTCTATAAATACTCGATTCCTTGGCGCATTAATATATTGGTGTGCAGCCAGCAGGGGGGGGGGGGGGGGGGGGGGGGAGAACACTGGTGTGGGAATGAAGAAAGGGATGGCAGGGAGGTGGTTGTTTTGAAGAGCTGGGAGGGTGGACAGACCTGTACAGCTCCGAAGAAGTGAGTAACCTGTGACGTCAGTGCGAGGTTACAAGGGATATTATCAACAAGTCAGGGCTAGAACGTGTTCTTGACAAAAGGCAGATCTGCTACCGAGGAAAAGGGCAGCCTGTCTTCCTTTGAAGTAGGTCACAGCAACCCACTGGCACTGCACACGCTCTTTTCACCCCCGGGGGAAAATGAAAGTAAACTACCGACAGCTCTCTCAACTCCACTTTCGACTTCCCTTCTCCACGCCTCAACCTCGCCCATTTGCTCCTCCCCCCCCCCCCCATGTCTTTCCTTGCCCTCCTCCCTCCCTCCTCCTCTTCCAGCCTCATTTACTGTACAAGAGTCGAAATAGACAACTTGCGTTTCTTGTCAATCTTTTGTTTTTTTTCTGTACTCGTCGGTAACAAAGTGAGTCATTGTGATCGGCCTTGTGTGTGTGTGTGTGTGTGTGTGTGTGTGTGTGTGTGTGTGTGTGTGAATGCTGTCAATCGGCTGTGGACGATCTCAACAATATTTGTATGTTATAGAATTGATATGTTTTCTTTGAAATTGTGACCAGTTATAATTATTGCCCTGAAAATTCATGTAAAATGTTCATGCATAAAACCTGTGTTAACTGGACTGAAAATACTATTCAGTGACTGTGGAAAGACCCCAGATATTTTTCTCACGCTGTATCTAAACAAGACTTGAGTTATTGTCATGGTAAAACAACATCTGAAGAGCAAATTTTTTTTTTTTTTTTTTTTTTTTTTTTTTTTGCGTCACAACATCATGAGATGTATGGGCGCGCATGTTAAATTTCACGTTGATTTCAAAATGCAAGAATACTTTTCATGGGAAAATCCTAATTTTGTGCATCAGACACAGTAAAGCGTCATAAATGTCATGTCACAAATAGTACGTCATATGTTTCAAACTTCGTCACTTTCAGGTAATGCTCCTAGTACGTAGGCGAAATGTCAGTCAAGAAAAAAAAAAAAAAAGGGAATTGTGAGCAAATTGTCTGACCAGCCTACATCCCGTGATTAACTTTTTTTACCTAAAAGGAGACTGTTACATAAAATAAGTTGGTTAATCCCGACCCATTGCGAAGAGTGTTATCATGTAAACTTGCACTTTATCAAGATCATACCATTCAATGCAATTTCTGCCGAACAGAGGCACGTTTTTGTCAAGATTAGATCATTTGACGTCATTTCTGCCGAACGGAGGCAACCTTATTTGAAAAATCATTAATAAGGCTTCGCCGAAGAACGTGGACAAACGAATCAAAAGACAAAACGCCACGCGTTTCGACCTCTTAGGTCTTCTTCAGGTAAGATGCGCAACACTCAGGACAACGAATATGAACGAGCAATCGCTTACCTTCATCGCCCATTCAACGCCTCATCTTGCGCCGATTTGGATAAGTGATCGCTCGGTCATTTTCGTTGTCCTGAGTGGTATGTATCTTGCCTGAGGAAGACCGAAGAGGTCGAAACGCGTCGGATTTTGTTCTTGTGGTTCTTTTACCTACTTTTTTTTTGCGGAGCTTTATAATTTTTTTTTTTTTTTGTTTAGATTTCCTCCAGCAGTTGCCTCACTTTGCAAGTGGAGGCAATCTTGATGAAGAGCAGACTATTTAATGTGATTTTTGCTCGACAGAGGCACGGGCTCATCAAGAGCAGACCATTTAATGTGAGTTTTGCTTTTAAAAAAAAAAAAGCACGTTTTATCAAGGACAGACCATTTAGTGAGAGTTTTGCTAAACAGAGGCGCGCTTTATCAAGAGCAGACCACCGAATGTGGTTTTGCCAAAGAGAGGCACGTTTTATCAGGAGCTGGCCGTTTAATGTGTGTTTGCCAAAAACAGAGGCATGTTTTACCTAGCGCAGACCATTTCATGTGAGTTTTGCCAAACAGAAGCTCGTTTTATCAAGACTAGACCATTCAGTGTTATTTCAGCAGAAACAAAGGCATATGTTATAAAGATCAGATGACTGAATGTGATTTTAACCCACGCATGTTTTATCAAGATCAGACCATTTAATGTTATAGCTGCCATCATGATCGGATCGTTAAATGTGAATTCTGCAGAGGCGCAGTTTATCCACAGCAGACCGTTTAATGCCATATCTGCCAGCGGCAGTTTTTTTATCCACATCAGACGATTCAGTGTGTGATCTCTGCCCAGAGGAGCAGATACAAATAGATGTCCGTGTATCTGTAGTGTGAGGCATGGCCGCGGGTAGATTTATCTTTTGCAAAAGAGAGCGGAGTTAGACATGATGAGTTTATCATGTATGATGAATCGACGAACAAAAAACACGTGCCAGAAACTTAAATCATGTTATATTTAACTGGATGAGGAGGGGGTAGGGGAGGGGGTAGGGTGGCGTGGGGAAATGAGTCTGTTATCTATGATGAATCGACTAAGTAAAGTTGCATGCCTTCAGCAAATGAATACCTTTACTCCCCTCAAAAAACATGTGCCAGAAACTGGGATCATGTTATAGTTTACTGGATGGGGAAGGGGTGGGGTGAGGTGGGGAAATGAGTTCGTTATCTATGATGAATCGACTAGTAAAAGTTGCACGCCTTGAGCAAATTAACACCTTTACCTTTTCCCCCTCAAAAACAGGTATCAGAAACTGAGATCATGTGATATTTAATTAGATGGGGATGGGATGGGGATGGGCGTGGAGTTGCCGGGGGGGAGGGGGGGGGGGGGGGGGGGGAGGACAACATACGCCTAGAGTGAAAATAGACTTGGGTATACAGAAAGTAGAAAGGGAAGTAAACCTTATGGGAAAGGAGTCGGAGTCGGGGGTCATAGACATGGGAAGTATATCGACTGGGGTAGCATAATCCTGAGGTATGCAGAGTTTTAAAAGCCTGGGCCTAGGGATGACAGAGCTCTGGGGAAAGCTATACCCGAGGGACCAACGATCCGGGGTTCTAAACACCTGTTCAGGTTATTTCTCAACTCCGGAAACTACGCAGACAATGAGAAATTGTCCGTGCCTGAAACACCCAAAGCTGTTGTGTTTATTTGGGTCTTTATTTGGTGTTGCCTGTCTGTATTGGATTTCCGTTCATGTACTACTGAAGGAAGTTTTTTGTTGTTGTGGAGGAGAGATGAAACAGGAATTCAATACTTTTGCGTTGCCCCCCCCACTCTCTCTCTCTCTCCCTCCCCCCGTCTCTCTCTCTCTCTCTCTCTCTCTCTCTCTCTCTCATTTCTTTTGTTTTCTTTCATGCTTTTTCAATTTTTAAAGAATTTGATCGTTGTGGAAGAGATGGTACACTAGCCGATCCCTTTGCCTTGGGTGTGGTCATCATTCTTTTTTACCTCCCGGTAGGCGTCGGCTGCTTGATGGTTTGGTTAGAGGGGATAGCTTGAGGTAATGAGGAGACGGAGTCGTTTCGAGTGTGTGTGTGCGTGTGTGTGTGTGTGTGTGGGGGGGGGGGGGGGGGGGAGGAAGCCAATAAACATCCTGCCTTACATGATGCCGCAGCCCATAAGCACAAACTTTGATATCCGCTCCAAAATGATCAGCTGACATTTCGGCATGTTAACGATGTGTCTGTGTGTTATCAGGCTCTCATTCTGCCGTCTCACATATTTGACGTCACGTTTGAGTCAGACGAAGGGAAGTACGTCACGCTTCCCGGTACGATTGTACGGGACTGCTCTGTTGGGTAAGTAATGTGGTTGTTTTCCCCTGTTCCTGTCTCTGTCTGTAGCTGTAGCTCTCTCTCTCTCTCTCTCTCTCTCTCTCTCTCTCTCTCTCTCTCTCTCTCTCTCTCTCTCTCTCTCTCACACACACACACACACACACTCACACACACACACAAAGGTAATCTCGGTAGCACGTAAACTTGCCCCACTGTTTGAAATCTTTTGACATTACCGAAAAACTGGAAGCACGGCATTCCTCGGTAACGGTTTTTAATTACCCCCAATCCATTACTCCCTCCCTGTCCCTCCGTCCCCCTCCCCCCTTCGCCGCACTAACACCCTCCCCCCCTAACTCCCCCCTCCCCCCCACGCCCTCCCCGAGTTCTCCTCAACAGTCGATTATTACAACGTTATCAACCCATTTTCCTCCAAAGCATTGTCAGATCTTCAGAATCTGTGGGACCGTTTGCTTACACTTTGTCTTCGTCTGCAATTTAGTTGTTCTAAATCGGGATTATCTTTGAATCTGTGTACTCAGCCCCGAGAGTGCCAATGTAAAACGAGACTAGGTAGATGTTCAAGTGGCATGGAGGGGTGAAGATATGTAAACGGGGGCGGGGGGGGGGGGGGGGGGGGGGGGGGGGGAGTCTTAGGTGGGGAGCAATCTGACCTTTAAACACCAAATTGAACCATATATATCAGACCTTGTAGGTTATGTTGGCGAGACGTCACCACACTACCTTTGTTCCCAAAGTATACCGCATGTGTGTGTGTGTATGTGTGTGTGTGCGTGCGTGCGTGCGTGCGTACATGTGTGTGTGTGTGCCTGCGTGCGTGCGTGCGTGCGTGTGTGTGTGTGTGTGTGTGTGTGTGTGTGTGTGTGTGTGTTGCATTCAGATGTTTGTTTGTTGTTGTTGTTTTTTTTGATAATTAATTCAAATCTGTGAGTAATAAAGCAAGAGGAATGCCTGACGCGGTCAACATAACCTGGTTTCGTATACCATGAAATGTGGGCAGTACAGCTACCATGTCACAGACTGTTTGGGGTTGTTTCATGTTCTCGATCTATATGAATTTGTTTTTTTAGCTGTTGTTGTTGTTGTTGTTGATGCTGTTGTTGTTGTTGTTGTTTTTCGATGGGCTGACGGGTTTTTTGTTTGTTTGTTTGTTTGTTTTTTTTTTGGGTTGTTTGTTGTTTTCCTTGTGAGTTCGATGGCTTTGAAGAAGTCAGTGTGTGGTCGACTGGCTAGGCTATGATGATGATGATGAACACTTGGACTTGACTCGAGTGGACGAGACTTTTGTGGTTGACCTGTTGAGTGTGTGAGTTGGGGAGAGGGAGATGGGGGGGGGGGGGGGGGGAGGGGGGGGGGAGGTTGACCGTTCGTTCTCCTGCCAACGAGTGTGTCTGTGGGCAGCGCTGTCTCTGTTCCACTGGAACACTTTGTCCTCCAACGACCGCGACGTCATCCGCGTGGCTCTGCTCTCCAGCGCCATCTACTTCTTCCTGCAGACATTTGGTGAGTAATTCGTTGTTTGTTGTTGTTGTGTTGTTGTTGTTGTTGGAGGCGGTAGTTGATGTAAGGTGTTCATTTTTAAAGCGGTGCGTGGAAGGCTCGGCGGGTAAGAAAGAGCACCGACCGAGTAGTCCGCCTAGTCGGCAGAGGTTGAGAGTTCGAACCACTCTGGCGTCCATCAACACAACACGCAACCATGACCGTTTGGGCTACCTGGTTTATGTTTTTGTTTGGGTGGCGCAGTGTAGTGCAGTGTAGGAGCCCTCTCCCCCCTCCCCCCCTCCCCCCCTTTCCTTACCCCTTGCCACTCCCCTCTCCCCGTCTGCTGGGATGGTTATTCCCGTCTGCCATATCACCGTGTGTGGATGAAACCTTAGTGTCACTAATGTTTCCATAATTTAAAGGAGGAATAATTACTGTACCACAAAACTGAAGATCGAACGGGATCAGAAAGGGACGGGATCAGAAAGGAACTGGATCAGAAAGGAATGGGATCGGAAAGGAATGAGGTTAGAAAGGAATGAAATCAGAAAGGAAAGGGGTCAGGAAGGAACGGGATCAGAAAGGAAAGGGATCAGAACGGAATCAGAAAGGATCGGATCACAAAGGAACAGGATCAGAAGTGAGTGGGTTCAGAAATAAACGGAATCATAAAGGAAAGGGATCAGAACAGGATCAGAAAGAGATGGGGTCAGAAAGGACTGGGGGTTAGAAAGGAACGGGATCAGAAAGGAACGGGATCAGAAAGGAATGGAGTCAGAAAGGAAAGGGGATCAGAAAGGAATGGGATCAGAAAGGAATAGGATCTGAAAGGAAGAGGATCTGAAAGGAATTGCGTCAGAAAGGAAAGGGATCAGAAAGGAATGGTACAGAAAGGAATGGGGTCAGAAAGGAACGGAATCAGAAAGGAACGGGATCGGAAAGTAATGGATTCAGAAAGGCATGTGGTCAGAAAGGAAAGGGATCAGAGAAGATCGGGATCAGAAAGGAATACAATCAGAAAGGAACGGGATCAGAAAGGAATGGGGTCAGAAAGGCATGGAGTCGGAAAGGACGGGGATCGGAAAGAAACGGGATCAGAAAGGAACACAAACAGAAAGGAACGGGATCAGAAAGGAATAGGGTCAGGGAGTTATGGGGTCAGAAAGGGATGGGAGAAGATACGAATGGAGTCAGAAAGGAATGGGTTCATTGTCCCGAAAGGGATAGGGCCTTCTTCGGAAAGGAATATGTCAATGTTGCTGTTTGGGAACGACAAAATGGATGGGGATGGGAATGGCCTCCTACGCTAGTCATTAATGAGCTCGCTTTTTAGAAAGGAATCGCTCTCTTTGTAAGAAAAGAATGAGAATTTTAAAGAAAATAGCAAGAAAAGAAAGAAACAGGGTTCTTCTGTAGAAAATCAGAGAAGGGGGGGGGGGGGGGGGGGGGGGGGGGGGGGGGGGGGGAGGGGGAAAAAATAGGCTACTTTTGATAAAAAAAATGGGGCTCTTTCCGTAGAAAACGGGTTCCTTTGTAAGAGAAGCATTCTCTTCTTCTTCTTCTTCTCCTTCTTCTTCTTCTTCGTCGTCGTCCTCGTCGTCATCGTCTCGTCGTCATCGTCGTCTTTTTTCTTCTTTCTTTCTTTCTTCTTTTTTCTTTCTTTCTTTTGCCTCGATGTTTTTTTTTACCAAAGAAAGGGGGCCCAGAAAGGTATACAGACGCTCTCCATAAAGGAACGCGTGGTTCTCTCTCCTTCAAGAGAGGAACCGTTTTCTTTCGCAAACTGAAAGTGGGGTCAGAAAGGAATGGACTGCTGTAGAAAGCAAAAGATCTTTTCTAGTCATTAACGTGGTAGATACAACGTAAAAGTGTGGGCGTGTGAACACTTGTGCACGTGTGTGTGTGTGTGTGTGTGTGTGTGTGTGTGTGTGTGTGTGTGCGTGTATGTGTGTGTGTGTGCACGCGCGCGCGCGCGCGCGCGCGCGCGTGTGTGTGTGTGTGTGTGTGTGTGTGTGTGTGTGTGTGTGTGTGTGTGTGTGTGTGTCTGTGTGTGTGTGTGTCTGTGTGAGTGGTTTGTGTGTCTGTCTGTCTGTGTCTGTGCACATTCTGTTTTCATGCATAAACAAAAGAATGTAGCTTTTCTTGATAATGTGTGAGTTGGGAAGGTGAGTTTGGAATGGGGAGGCGATGAAGGAGGGGAGAGGGGAGACTCGAGGTGAAGAGGGAGGGGGACAGGAGGGAGACTCGAGGTGAAGAGGGAGGGGACAGGAGGGAGACTCGAGGGGAAGAGGGAGGGGGACAGGAGGGAGACTCGAGGGGAAGAGGGGGGACAGGAGGGAGACTCGAGGGGAAGAGGGAGGGGACAGGAGGGAGACTCGAGGGGAAGAAGGAGGGGACAGGAGGGAGACTCGAGGGGAAGAGGGAGGGGACAGGAGGGAGAGACTCAAGGGAGGGGAAGAGGGAGGGGACAGGAGGGAGACTCGAGGGGAAGAGGGAGGGGACAGGAGATGGAAGAAAGAAAGAACTGCGGAAGTGACCGTCTGTGTATTTGTACGTAAGTTTTATGCACTTTGACCGTCCGTCTGTGTGTTTGTATACATGTTTATGCACTTTTGCTGTCCGTCTGTGTGTTTGTATATACGTGTATGCACTGTGGCCGTCCGTTTGTCCTCGCAGACGATGTTGAAGCATCCTCAATTGTTTGCCGCTGGGAAGCGGCCTTCGGGCTACGTTAGGGAAAATCAGCGCAGCGGCATCGCAGCTGGTGCCTTATGCCCCCCCCCCCCCCCCCCCCCCCCCCCCCCCCCCCCCCCCCCCCCCCCCCCCCCCCCCCCCCCCCCCCCCCCCCCCCCCCCCCGCAGTAATGTGATGACGCCTAGCACCGCTGTCCAGCTTAATGAGCCGGGCGGCGCAGCTGTTTAGCTCGGTCGCCAAGACTCTTGACCGGATATACGTAGACTGTTGACACTTTGAAATAAATGAATAAACAATGAAATAAATAAAAGAATGAACAATGAATGAATAAATAAATAAATGAACAATGATAATAACATAAATGAATAAAATCAGTAAGGAAGTAGATAAACAAATGAATAAATCAATAAAACATAAATAAGTGAATAAATAAATAAATAGATACATGGATCAATACTTAAATAAACAAACAGATAAATGAATAGATAGATAGATAAATAAATAAATAGTTTTACATTGCTGTTAACTGGTGGATCCGAAAAATGCAAACTTTTTTCTGTGATTTGTAGAAATCGCAAGTGTGAGAAACTCGCAAAGTGTGTGTGTGTGTGTGTGTGTGTGTGTGTGTGTGTGTGTGTGTGTGTGTGTGTGTGTGTGTGTGTTTGTGTGGATATGCGAATATAACTATTAAACGTGTTGCATATTTGTACAGCGTCGGAGTAAAAGACTTAAAATTCTTCTTTCCGTCAAATAGAGAGAGCAGTGTCCACACAATAGGTCAACATGTTGGGAGCGCCCAAGAACGACTAGGGATCATCATACCATGCCATTGAATTAGATTTCACTCAGTGTTGACAATGACAATAACAATGGCAGTATTTTTTAATGTTAGGCCTCCAGCCTGTAAACATAGGTACTCGTAAACAATGTAGTGGCTATCCAAACAGACGGTTGATAGGAATCAACTTAAATATGTAGCAATATGTTCTTCCCTGTGTCTCAGTGCATGAAGAATACACATAGCTACATCACGAATGACTCTGATTTCCTCACTATACAATAAATGTCGGCACTTTACCTCTTTTGACCAATTTATAACCTTTAAATGCTTTGAGATATATATATATATATATATATATATATATATATATATAGAGAGAGAGAGAGAGGAGAGAGAGAGAGAGAGAGAGATTTGTTAAAAATTTGATTAAAATGTAAGCATTAAAAAGCAATGTAAGCATTAAAATGTGAGCATTAAGGTTTTAATGCTTACATTTTAATCAAATTTTTAACAGATGCCGCTCCCAACTCGGTTGAGCACTTTTTAAAAATTATTGTTGGTTAGTAACACCATTATATATATATATATATATATATATATATATATATATATATATATATATATATATATATATATATATATATAAGGTGTTAGCTTCGCATCGAAAGAAAAAAAAATGTAGCTCATCTTCACTAATCTTACAAAATAGGCACTGCATATCTTCAGAATCATTTTTTCCTGTAGCGTCTATTTATCTTTAAATGATTTATGCCTCATCTGACTGAATCCGGTGAGTGCTGATCTAAATTTGTTAATGGTTATTATTGATAAGTATTGTTTCACGGTGTGGAAGTAATTTGAAAGAGCAGTAGAATTTAAAATCTGTCACTATCCTTAATTTTGGATTCCCATGTCTGTTGAAAACAGACTATCATTCTTTGTTTGAATATTATCAAGACATTTTAAAATTTCCAATCATTCCGTTCATATATACCTCCGAGAAACCATATCTGTCTAAACATGCTTTAATAGATGACACTCAGTTAAGAACTTTTGACTTTCTGCTTCAGCCTAGTATTTGAATCAGACAGACAGAAAGACAGAAAGAGAGAGAGAGAGAGCAGCTCTTGTGCAAGAAGGGTGGGGGTACGGGATGAAATCTTTCTTTCTGCGTCGGAGATTTTTTTTTTTTTTTAATTACAAGACTCAGAACCAGGTGACTGACGCGAAACTGGTACATTGTACTGTTGGAAACCATATTAACGCTGTTTAACATTGGAAGATTGCAGGTTTTTTTTCACATTTGTCTTTCGCGCGATTTTTTTTTTTTTTTTTTTTTTTTTTTTTTTTTTTGGGGGGGGGGGGGGGGAGGGCTGTGTGTGGAGGGGGAGGGGTACATTTAAAATTCGCGCTTTGTGGCTTTTGTGTGTGTGTGCGCGCGCGCGCGCGCATGGTGTGAGCTTATGTGCGTGCATGTGTGTGTGTGTGTGTGTGTGTGTGTGTGTGTGTGTGTGTGTGTGTGTGTGTGTGTGTGTGTGTGTGTGTGTGTGTGTGTGTTTCAAGTTCAGAATTTTTAACGAGTTTTCTTCTTCTTCTATCAACAAGGTAAAAACAAAAAAGCATGTCCAGAAAATGTTTTAAAATCAACAGCAGCTTCGACAGAGGATGGGCGGAAGATCTGCCTTAACGACTGACACAAGCAAGGGCGTTCGTAGAACACACACACACACACACACACACACACACACACACACACACACACACACACACACACACACACACACATTATTATTATTATTATTATCATTATTATTATTATTACTATCATCATCATCATCATCATCATATGATAATAATAATAATAATAATGAAGATGACGATGATGATGATGATGATGATAATGTTGATAATGATATCATGATCATGATGATTATTATCATTATTATTTCAGCATTACTATTGCTACTATTAAGACTACCACCACCAGGCTATAAGCAACATTACCTTACCACCACCACCACCACCACCACCACCCACCACCACCATCACCACCGTCACCACTACTACTACTTTCTACTACTACTGCTAGAACTACTACTACTACGCGTCGAGTAGTTTTTTGCAAATCCTTGTCGGTGACGCAGTACCTGCGCACAGTCAATTGAGTCTCGGACATGACATCCTGTCTCACTGGGTGTGTGTGGGGGGGTGAGGTGGGGTGGGGTGGGGGGGATAGAGGAGAATGAACAGGTGAGTCACGTGAGGAGTAAACTCGGAGAGGTTCCACAGGGTCACGAATCGTATGAATAATACCCCACCCCACCCACCCACCCACCCCGGGAGTGAAAACGACCCAGGTAGTTGTCTACCAATCTGAAACCATGTTGCAATGTGGCGTCCAGTCCCAGTCCGGTTTTGTGTGTTTTGTTTTGTGTTTTTGTTATTGTGTTTTTTTGTTTTTTTTGCTTTGTTTTGTTTTGTTTTCGGCGAACAGTTCGAAGGAAAGAAAAATATGTCACTGTATTTTTGTTTGTTTTTTGTTTGTTTGTTTGTTTTTGTCTGTGGTCTCATTTTTCATGCGCCTCTAGTGGCATTGGTCCAAGTCGCTAGCCGGCCACGCTGTCGTGCACAGCCACACCCATCCAGAAATAAATGAAACGGCTCCTGTGGACAGATCAGACGCTGTTACCTCCCTTAGCGTTTGATGCTTAGTTGGGTTTTTTTGTTTGTTGGTTTGTTTGTTTCCTTTTAAGTCACTTATGATGATGTAGAGTCTAGCCCCATGTGGATTTCGTCTGGAATGAGCTCTGGAATCTCGTGAAATAATTATGTTCAGGCTAGGAGACTGGCAGAAAGGTGTAAACACTCTAACTGCGCCAGTTGCGTAGTGACTCACCTGTAAACCAGATGCTCGGCTTCCTCTTTGAGTGGAGATGGTGGGGGAGGAGGGGCAGGGACTGGAGGGGGAGGTGTGTGTGTGGTGTGTGTGTGTGTGTGTGTGTGTGTGTGTGTGTGTGTGTGTGCAGGAGCCGCCCGGGGTAGATAGCGATGATCTAAGAAGGGTGGCACCGAGTGAAAGGGGTTCATCTGTGTGAGAATTGATTTCGCCTTTTGACCTGTGTGTGTGTGTGTGTGTGTGTGTGTGTGTGTGTGTGTGTGTGTGTGTGTCTGTGTCTATATGCGTGTGTGTCCGTGTGTGTGTGTGTGTGTGTGTGTGTCTGTGACCGTGTGTGTGTGTGTGTGTGTGTGACCGTGTGTGTGTGTGTGTGTGTGTGTGTCCCCCGCTGCAGTGTCGGCCGTGTCCAGCGTGCCCCTGCGTGACCTGTTGCCGCTCAGTCGTCCTGCTGTGTCACGGGATCAGGCTGGGGGCGGCGGGGCTCAGCGGTGCCTTCTACTGGAGTCTGTGCCGCGAGGCTCGGCACTACTCCTTCCGCTGAGGGTTCGAATCCCTGGCGCCAACTTCTTTTCTCTTCTCTTCTCTTCTCTTTCTGTCTCTCTCTCTCTCTCTCTCTCTAGCCCCCCCACTCTCTCTCTCTCTCTCTCTCTCCCTCTCTCTCTCTCTCTCTCTCTCTCTCTCTCTCTCTCCTCTCTCCGTCTCCCCCTCTCTGTCTCCCCCTATCCCGTGCTCGCTCCTTGGTTCCGCTCGGCCCCTCGCCCTCGGCCCGTATTGCAAGTAAGATTAGCTGTGTGCCTCGCTTGCTGATCCTGCTCTAGATGTTGGGTGTTCAGATTTTGACGTGGTGGCTTTTTCTTTCTCTTTCTTTTTTTCCACTTTTTTTCTTTCTTTTTTCAACCCCCTTTTTTTCCACCCCCCCCCCCCAAACCCCCCCACCCCCCCCCCACCCTTACGCCTCCTCCAACCCCCCCACCCCTCCCCCCCTTCCCTTCTCCCCTCTTTACCTCCTCCCCTCTTTCTCCCCCCCCCCCCCCCCCCCCCCCTCCCCTTTCCTTCCTTAACCCCCCCCCCACCCCCCCCCGAACACCCCCCCCCCCCCCCATCCCCACACACACACACACGCCAGCTGGTCCCCCACCCCAACCTTATTTCCTGGCTTTTCCCTCATCCTTTTGTTACACGTCTGGCATTGTGGATTTTCGTGGGCCTGTTTGTGTTGGAATCGTGCCATGCATGCATGTTCCTTGTCTATGATCTGTGTGCATGCCGCTTGGGGACTAAAAAAAAAAAAAAAAAAGGAAAAAAAAAGAAAAAAAAGAAAAGCGAAAAAAAAATGTGCCAGTGAAACCGTTCGTGTCGGCTTGCTGCGCGGCTTGGGGGGGGTTTTGGATGGTTTGGATCCAGGCGAGATTTGTTTGTTTGTTTTGTTTAAGTGTTTATGTTGTGTTTATGGTTTGTCTTGCTGGTATCCATGTCTGTCTGTCTGTCTCTCTCTCTCCCTGTCTTCTGTCGCTCTCTGAATCTCTCTCTCTGTCCAAAAACCTTGTCTCTCCACTCTTGCTGCTCTCTCATCGTCTTGAACCGCTCTGTCTCTCTCGATTCTCTCTGTTGAATCTCTTCTCGTCTGCCTCTCTCTCTCTCTCTCCTGGTCCCTAATCTCTCTCTCTCCTGACTCTCTGTCTCTGACTCTCCGATGGCGTGGCGGAACCGCACAGAAAAGTGAATGCAAAATAGAAACACCTCCTCTCCCCTCCCTCTGGTCAGTCCCCCCTCTCTCGGCTCTCTGTATAGCTCTCTGGGAGGGAAGCCTTTCTCTGGTCAGGACAAATTGACAGGGTTTCGTTCCTTGTTGTGTCTATGTTGTGGAGCCTCCTGGCGGATTCTCTGACTCCCCTCTCTCATCTGTCTCCAACCGGGGTCCCATCTGTTGTTTCCTCACTGTTCTCTGTTTGTCTCCTCTCTCCTGTCCCCACACCGTGTCCTCCCCCTGGTCTCGAGTCGTTCACACCTCCCCCACTCTCTCGAAGTGAACCTCTCTCTCCATCTCTATCTCACTGACTGGGTGGTAAATTGGGAGGAGGGTGGTAATGCCCCAGGTATCACAGTCCCCCACCCCCCCCCTCCCATGTTGATGTTGTAATACTGTAACTCATTAAGTCTTTGGATAGCGCAGCTTGGGCTGGTTTGGTTGCGTGTGTGTGTGTGATGTGGTCTCCCCTTTATGTGTGAACTTTGTTCCCTTACTTTATTTTCATCCGCGTATTTTTTTTTTTTTTTTTTGTTTCTTTCTCTTCCTTGTTGTGTTTTGTTGTTGCTGTGTGTTCAATAGACCTCGCTCTCTTCTTGCTCAGTTTGCTGAGCTAACTGACCTGGGGTTTGAGAACAGTGTAAGCATTTGACTGGTAAGTTTCGGGGTTTGCCGAATTTTTCGTTTTCGTTTCTTTTGTTTGTCTCCTTTGCTGGGTCCTCGGGGGTTGGGGGTTTGGGGGTGGTATATGTGTGTATGAACGCCCGCAGTTAGACGAATGGAGGTGGTGATGGGAGGCTGGGGGGGGTAGCAGGGGGGGGGGGGGGGGGGAGGAAGGTCGTCAGGGTTTCTAGGACCCGTACCCCCATCCACCTCCCATCCACAATCCCCTCCCCCTCTCATCCCCGCAGGCTGGAAAGAAATAGCGTTTTGTTGTTGCTATTGTTGTTGTTGTTTAGTAAATTGCGGAGGACCTCCAGATCCCCTCTGTCTCTACGCATGCCTCTCTCTCCGTCACGTCTCGGTCTCTTCCAGCGGGTCGTGGTAAAAAAAGCGCTGGCGATCCAGCTTGTAGTTTTAAATAAATGTCAGCGAACCGCCCACAGAAACGTGGACAAACGAGTCACAAGACAAACCACAACGCGTTTCGACCACTTAGGTCTTCTTCAGGGTGCAACAAACATTCTTCAGTGCATTTTCGTTATTTGTTTCATGTTTGTTGCACCTGAAGAAGACCTAAGTGGTCGAAACGCGTTGTGGTTTTGTCTTGTGACTCGTTGTCCACGTTTCTCTGGCGGTTCGCTGACCTTTATTTAAGATTTGTTTAGATTTCCGCCTGCAGTCGTTTCACTTTGCAACTAGATCCAGCTTGTAGTTGACAATACGGTAAGCCGAGTTGTGGCCAGCATGGTACTGAGGCACTGAGGCACTCGAAGCCCTGACCTACTTGCTGCCCGAGACTGGTGAAGCATCTGCTTACCTTTCGTCGGTGACCTCCCCTCATTCCAGCTCTTTTCGTTATTTGTTTTTTTCTTGTTTGTTCATTTGTTTGTTTGTTTGTTTATATCGATTATTTTATTTTTTATTTTATTCTATTTTAAATCCTTGCTTATTCACTTAATCTACATAATTTTTTTTTTATTTATGTATTATTTATTTGTTTATTGATTATTTTATTCTATTTTACATCCTTGCTTATTCACTTACATACTTTTATTTATCTATGTATTTTGTCAAAAATATAAAAGCCACGATTTTGAAATTGGGAACAGATTTAATTCATTATCTTGTTCCAACGTACATTGAATTTCATTGGGATCGAATGAACGGTTGTTGATTTACAGACAATTAAACAGAGGATGGGTCGAAATCAAAGTTCGCAAAATCTGTTCAGTTCACAAAATCATTTCAATAGTGGGTGTGGCCACCGCCATTGGCGAGACATTCCACGCAGCGACTCCTCATCGAGTTGACCAGTGTTCTGATGACCCTCTGAGGGATTCTCTGCCATTCCAGTTGCAGCATTTGGAAGAGATCCTGGCGGTCTCTGGGAGGTGGATGGTTTCTCCTTCACACGTCTCCCCAACTCATCCCACATATGCTCGATGGGATTGAGGTCGGGACTATACGCCGGGAAGATCATCCTGTTGATGCCGGCCTGCACAATGAGTTTTTTCGGCCACCCGGGCCCTATGTGGCCGAGCATTGTCGTCTTTGAAGACTGCCATGGGTCCTATCCGTTGCATGGTCGGAAACAACGAAAGGCGCCAGGATTTCATCCCGATAGCGGATGCCTGTGTGAGTTTTCCATCAATATGGTAGAGTGGTGTCTTGTGTGTGGAGGCTGAAGGCACCCCATACCATAACAGATCCTCCCCCAAAGGCCCTGGTCTGGCGAACAGCTGCATCAATGTAACGTTCACCACCAACACCTCCAAAACTCTAGTTCGGCCGTCCCGTCATTGTGTTCAAGACTACTAAACCGCGACTCATCTGAAAAGAGGACCTGGGACCACTGTTGTTGGTTCCATCTCACATGACGATGGCAGAAAGCTCGGCGAGCCAGCCTATGGGCTGCTAGCAGTCGTGGTCGAACAGCTGGGCGACGTGATCTGAGGCCGAAGTGGTGAAGACGGTTTCGTATGGCTTGACGGCTGAGGATGGTGTTATTTGCCATACGAAGCTGCCTTTGGATGCTGGTGGAAGTGGTATCCCGCTGCAATAGGGCCTGCCTCTCGATGAAACTTCTCTCTCTGGGAGTAGTCTGCCTAGGCCGACCTGACCGTGGCCTCTCTTCAACGCTGTTGGTCGCCCTAAAACGCTGATTCAGTCTAACAATAACTGAATGATGCACACCAAGTCGTCGCGCCACTTCAGCCTTTGCAATGCCATCTGTATCCACGCAATCGCCCTGGTTTTGTCAAAGGTGCTAAGTTTTCTTCGTTCGTGGTGGCATGGTGAGAAAAGGGCTGACAGTAACCAACCCGCGCTTAAACAGCCAAAAGAAGGGGCATAAAAACTCACTTGAGAGACTGCTCTTGCACGGGAAAAAAAATTTTTTCATTTTTACACATCTTGTGTCGCCAGCAAGCTTGATGCAAAACAGGCACAGTTAACGCAACTTTGCACTTTTTATCCCCGCGCGGTAACGAGGTCACCACCACCCCCCCGTGCGCACTACCAGTTGACACAGGCTGTATTACACACTGCTGTGTGAGATTCCATCATTGGTTGCCGCATAACAAAAAAAAACAATGTTTTTTGAAGGGATGAAATCAACCCCCTGTGTGCAAAGGCCTGTGCTTAACTTTATGTGACTAGTATATTTATTTCCTTCCTTACAGTCACTTAGTTGTCTGTTTTTAACTTTGGTTAAGGAGGGTCTTTTTCCTTATTTACTTATGTATTGTATCTATTCATTCATTTATAAATCCTTACTTATTTACTGGCTTACTTTTATGTGTTTATTTATTTGTTTATCTATTTCCTTACTTATTTTCGTACTTGCAGTTACTTAGTTGTTCGTCAACTTCGGCAAGGGAGGCTGTTGTGTTTACCAGTGTCAGACACCTGACAGCAAAATCATGGCAAAAGCAATCATTTATTTATTGTATTTATTTTTTTTTCTTTTACAAATCCTTACTTATTTACTGGCTTGCTTTTATGTATTTATTTATTTTTATTTCCTTACTTATTTTCATACTCACAGTTACTTAGTTGTTAGGAGCGAACGAGGAAGGGACGCAACTTCTCATTTAAAAAAAAAAAAAAAAACACATTACCAATCAGAGAAGAGAATAAGTTCCCTCCCTTGCACCAAATTCGCAGTTTTTGTTGCTGTTGCCTTATGACGGTATAATATCGTAGGGGTTCCGCGATGGTCGGTTGGGGATCTTCACGCCTCTCTGCCCTCAGTCCTGTGCAAAAGGATAGAGGTATCATAATCTGCAAAGCTTCCATGGCGTGGCGATCGCGGGAGGGGGGGAGGGGGGGGGGGCCAGGGGGGCCGGGGGGGGGGGGGGGGGGGGGGGGGGGGGGGGGGGAGAATGAAGTCCATTCTGTGTTGAACGTGTCAACATTGTGTTTGGTGGCGGGCGGGGGGGGGAGGGGAGGGGAGGGGGGGGGGGGGGGGGGGGGGGGGGTGCGGGGTATGGAGGGTGTTTGGACTTACGTTTCTGACCGCAGGTGGATTTGCGGATCACAACACACAACTTCGGTAGCGTTCGTAAAACAGCAGTTGTAGTTTTGAGGATTTGGCCATCAGCATGGAATAAGTTTTTTTTGTTGTTCTTGTTGTTTTGTTTTTGTTTTTAAGATTGTTTCAGCAGGGTTTTTTTCCGCATCATCTCTGTTTCTGCATTATTTTTGGTCTGTACCTTTCTCCCGGATATAACCGTACCTGCAAGACCTGCCTCCATTTCTCACATACATACGCGCACACATATTTAACGCACGTTCTCACACACGCGCCTGTGCACACACACACACACACACACACACACACACACACACACACACACACACACACACACACACAGGTGCGCGCGCACGCGCGCGCACATACGCATATACACACCTACACACTCGCTCACACATGCATGCACACATGCACGCACACACACACATGCATACACCACGTACTTACACACGTTTCTCACACATGCGCCCACGCATGCGCACGCGCGCCTGCGCGTGCACGAACACACACACAGACACCCAATCTCTCTGTCACACACACACACACACACACACACACACACAACACACACACACACACACACACACACACACACACACACACACACACACACACACACACACCGAAGAAAAAAATTACAGGGTATATAAATTACAGGGTATTTCGTGATGCAAGCTTTTAATCTGCCTCACGAAGACATAGCAGACGCTGGTTGAATGAGTCGAGACACGGCTAAGCCCACGCATTTGTTCTCTTACTTCTCATTTCTGCTCCTCTGTCACACACCACACACCGCATAACTTCTGCTGAGAGGAGGCCTACACATATTACATCAATTGAGAGAAGAGAGAGAGAGGAGAGAGAGGAGAGAGAGAGAGAGAGAGATGCGTGCTTGTGTGTGTGCGTGCGTGTGTGTGTGCGCGCGCGCGCATGCGCGCGCGCGCGCGTGTGTGTGTGTGTGTGTGTGTGTGTGTGTGTGTGTTTGGGGATGGAGAGCAGCGGAATAGAACGGGCTTTTTATTTGTTTGTGGATGTTGGTGTGTATGTGGGTGTTTTGCATGTAACTGCTTCTGTTTCTCTCTCTCTCTCTCTCTCTCTCTCCTCTCTCTCTCTCTCTCTCTCTCTCCTCTGTCTCTCTCTGTGTGTGTGTGTGTGTGTGTGTGTGTGTGTGTGGTGTGTGTGTGTGTATTGTGTATGTGTGGGTGTGAGAGAGAGAGAGAGAGAGAGAGAGAGAGAGAGAGAGAGAGAGAGGAGAGAGAGACGTTGAGTCACAGCCGCCGCAACGTTGGGAACGAAACTAGGAAGTAGCGTCCTGACTCTGTCCTCTTGTTTTGAAGGAATGATGCTTTTGAGCCAAGACTGGTAATACCATTGTCACCTTGCTGTCGCTTCCTTCCTGGAGGTGTTTTTTTTTTTTTTTTTTTTTTTTTTTTTTAAGCCAGCCAGTTTCGCGTTCAGAAATGAAACAGAGGAAAGAAAAAAAAAGGAGAAAATCGAAAAGTTGGAAAAATGGAAACTGCAGTAAAATTAATGAAACACTGCTGTAAAAGAGTTCTGCTTCGTTTCAGGTCCTCTGTGCAAAGGAGAGCAGGTCACGGTGGGGACACTGGGGGACTCTTCGAGTAGAACTATATATAGCCGCCTGTCCTTCCTGAAATACTATGATACCAACTTCCTCTTCTTTCACTCTCTTTTTGTCTCCGACTCTTTTCCCTCGCCCCCCCCCCCCCCCCCCCCCCCCCACCCCCCCCCCCCCCCCCCCCCCCTTTTTTTTCTTTTCTTTTTTGATTTTTTTTCTTCTTCACTGGCTTGTTTGCCTTTCGTTACTGTCAATGTCGTCTTCTGTTTATGGTGGGAGTTTTTTTGTTTGTTTGGTCTGTTGTTTTTTTTTTGTTTTGTTTTCAGCCTTTGCTTATCATTCTCTTGCTGTTGTTCTGGAATTTCTTTTCTGCTTAGTTGTGGTCATAAATTTTATGACGTGCTTTTTTTTTGTAACCTGGCGGCTGGTGGGTAGTGATAATTCTACTCCTTGTCCAGGGTGGACGTTTAGCTGTCCACCTCTGCAAATAACGGTTAGTTCATGTGGCATTTGTATGTGTGTGTGTGTGTGTGTGTGTGTGTGTGTGTGTGTGTGTGTGTGTGTGTGTGTGTGTGTGTGTGTGTGTGTGTGTTCATTTTGATCCATTTAAATGTTTTTCATTACATTTTCAGAGTTTTGGGTTGTTGTTTGTGTTGTTTACTCTTACTGCCACACCCTTTTCATGCTCAGGTGCAACTGTTTGCCATGGGGTTTCTGGTTGCGGAAGGTCATAATTCAAAAAAAAAAAAAAAAAAAAATCTAGCGTCTAAATTGCCGAAAGAAAGTATATGATTATAACCCGTAGTTATCTGAAAGGAAAATGAACACGCACTATCCAGTTATGACGTTTTCACATGGATTTTGTTGTTGCTGTTGTTGTTGTTTTGCTGGCAATGTATGTGGAATGAAATTGATTGCAGATTTTTTTTTCATAAAAAGATTCTATACATAATTATGTCATTGGTAAACATATATTAATTATGAATGAGGTTGAAAAATCAAGCAGAATGGCAGGAGTGTGGGCTCACGGCCCAGTGTTTATTCTCCGTGAGGCTCTCCGCAGACATTGTGTGGCTGCCCTGCCGTAGGTGGTTTGCAGTACTTGGTTCTTCTTTACAGCATTCAATATTTCATGATCTGGCCTGTTCAGAGAGTGACCCTCCGCCCCCCCTC
>JADBJO010004368.1:10000-27500 GCA_016801955.1 Conus betulinus | reverse complement strand
ACACGGAATCCAGCAGCTCCCCAAAGCAGCTAGTGAATGGTGGTAGAAAAGGAGAACGAAAAGGCAGTGTGGGTAAAGAAGTAAGCTGCAGGAAAACTAAACTGGTGTATTAAACGTAAGGGTAAATCTTTGAGATTTAGCTTAAGGTTTCATTTAAGGATGCAAAGGAGATCAAAATATCATTATTCATGAACAGAGATGGAAATCTGAGAAACTGACGGAAGTTTGAAATAACCTAATCACTCATTCGGCTTCTTTTCCTGTTTAAATTCCACTTTTTTTTTGTACAAATAAGAAGAATTTAGTCTTAAAAGGACAAAAGACCAAAAATCAAATTCGTTCGCATCATGTTCAGTTTTGTTTTTTCGTCCCCGTGCAACACACACACACACACACACACACACACACACACACACACACACACACACACACACAGAGTCACATCCTCTGATTGAGCAAGAACCTGCGGCTTTCCATCAGGAAAACTTTCAAAAAGGTATTGCGTTACATTTAACAACAACAAAAAATTGTTGTATACATTCAGAAGAGAAGTTACAATTAATCCGCTGGACAACAGCCACAGACAAATTACAAGACAAAACTCTACGCATTGTCCTGAATGTGGTTTATCTTGTCTGAAGAAGACCAAAGAGGTCGAGACGCGTCGTGTTTTGTCCTGTACTTTGTTTGTCCCTTTTGTCCGGCGGAATAATTATGATTTCTCTTCAACTTTTGTTTCAATTCTCAGCCTGCAGTTACTTCTCTTTGGAACTAAGCGTGATATGAAGGCAGTCAAACTGTATTGAAGACCAGTGTCTCCTTTTTTGTTGTTGTTCAAATCATCATTCTTTATAGGAGGTTTCTGGGGATAAGAATTTCAGAAGCTCCTTTCCTGTGGTGCAGCTAGCACACAGCATCATTTTTTGTATGGGAGGATTCTAGGGTTAAGGCTTTCAGATACTCTTTTCTTATGGTGCAGGGAGTATTTGGTATCATTCTTTCTAGAAGGTTTCTGGCGGTGGGGAGTTTCAGATACTCGTTTCCTGAGGTGCAGTGAGCATTTTGCTTTCATTCTTACTGGAAGGTTTCCAGGAGTAAGAATTTCAGATGCTTCTTTCCCATTGAGTCATGGGTATTTAGAATCATTCTTTCCAGGAGTAAGAATTTCAGGTGCTCCTTTCCCATTGAGTCATGGGTATTAAGAATCATTCTTTCCAGGAGTAAGAATTTCAGGTGCTCCTTTCCCATTGAGTCGTGGGTAATAAGAATCATTCTTTCCAGGAGTAAGAATTTCAGGTGCTCCTTTCCATTGAGTCATGGGTATTAAGAATCATTCTTTCCAGGATTAAGAATTTCAGGTGCTCCTTTCCCATTGAGGACATGGGTATTAAGAATCATTCTTTCCAGGAGTAAGAATTTCAGGTGCTCCTTTCTTATGGTGTAGTGAGCTTTTGGTTTCTTTTTTTTTTCCAGGAGGTTTCTGGAGGTAAGAATTTCATATGCTCCTTTTCTATTGAGTCATGGGTATTGAGCATCACTCTTTCCAGGAGTAAGAATTTCAGATGCAACTTTCCTATGGCGCAGTGAGCATTTGGTATTATCCTTTCCAGGAGGTTTCTTGGGGTAAGAATTTCAGATGCTCCTTTTCCACCGAGTTGTGGGCATTTAGTATTATTCTTTCCAGGTTGCTGGGGATAAGAATTTCAGATGCTCCTTTCCTATGGTGGAGTGAACATTTGGTATTATTCTTTCTAATGGGTTTCTGGAAGTAAGAATTTCAGATGCTGTTTCCCGTGGAACATGGAGCATTTGGTATCATTCTTTCTAGAAGGTTTCTGGAAGTAAGAATTTCATATGCTCTTTTCCTGTGGTCCAATGACCATTTGGTCTCGTTCTTTCAAGAAGGTTTCTAGGGGTAAGAATTTCCGATGCTCATTTCCGATGCTGTAGTGAACATTTGGTTTCATTCTTCTGGGAGGTTTCTGGGGAACAGGAATTTCAGATGCTCCTTTGCTGTGGTGCAGTGAGCATATAGTATCTGAATGAATATGCACAAGACATCGATGACACGCATCAACAAATCAAAAAAGGGTATAGGTAGTTTTGATATGGCTTTGCCATCTAAAACCTGATGAGATGATGATGATGATGATGATGATGATGATGATTGTGAGACAACAAAAATATGTTTACTCCTCTGTGGTTGTTGTGGGTGATGTATGATTTTTTTTTTGTTTCTTTTTATCCACGTGTCATTACAGGAAATAAAACACATGCATATTCTTCCAAAACTGTCTGAATCTGTGTTGTTTTTTTTTTTCCTCTTAGTTCTTTTCTCTCTGTGTCTCTCTTTCTCAGACTCTCTTAGTGTCTCTCTCTCTCTCTCTCTCTCTCTCTCTCTCTCTCTCTCTCTCTCTCTCTCTCTCTCTCTCTCTCTCTCTCTCTCTCTCTCTCTCTCCTCTTCGTTTCTGCCTGTATGTCTGTGCGATATAATGTGTGTGTGTGTGTGTGTGTGTGTGTGTGTGTGTGTGTGTGTGTGTGTGTGTGTGTTCAGTACATTACAGAGAGAGAGAGAGAGAGAGAGAGCGCGCGCGCGCGCGCGCGCGCGCGCGTGTGTGTGTGTGTGTCGCTCATACATTACAAAGTGAGCGCGCGCGTGTGTGTGTGTGTGTGTGCGCACGCGTGTCTACTTGTGTGTGTGTGTGTGTGTGTGTGTGGTATGTGTGTGTGTGTGTGTGTGTGTGTGTGTGTGTGGCGAGACGACTGTGAAATGACTCGAGAGAGACATGAGAGAAAGAACAAGAGAGAGACAAACACAGAGAGAGAAATGCTGTGTTTTGATTAAATCAGCCTCGCTTGAGTTTGCGTGTGATCGCGTGCGCGCCCGTTTGTTTTTTGTGTGTGGCCATCTTTGATATTACGTCGTTTCACAATGAGCGATATTGAACGATGAAACAAATAAGGACACGGAAGGATAGATGGCGGAAATGTGCATCTGCTAGAAAGGGATGGGGGGGGGCGGAGTGACGCATACGCGCAAACCTCCGTTAGAAGAAGAAACTAATAGACCAATCGGTGTTTAAAGTAAAACACACCCAAAACAAAACAAAACATACCAAGGATGCGGTAGGACTTCACTTCCAAGGGTTGGGGGGGGGCATTCGGTGGACCCCTCCACGTCTGCGTGTCCTCAAAGCCATGTCCGTTATCCACCTTTTCAATGCCAAAGTTAGATACAGACGGGTCTCCAATGACGACAAGTCAACAAGGGAAGTAAATGCAGCTTAGAAACAAAAGTTAATCTGTTAAGAGTTGCTTCCCCCTACAACTCTTTCTGCCAACTACCGATTCTCTTTCGGTTGTTCACTTAGGAATAAGATAGCGGAACGGAGAGGGAGGAGATGGAGGGGGAGGGGGGGGGGAGTCAAGGGCATGTAGGCTTCTCTTTGACAGACAAAAGCAGCTGAGTCTAACTTTTCTGATGAAGCGTCATTGAGCCTTCCAATCCACAACGACTGGAACGGATGGGTGAGAAACACCGCCCATCTCCTTTCCGAACGATCAACATCTTGGATCAGCATCAAGTCAAGGAAACGCTAGTTTCGATAATCGCTCGTCTTAATCACGATTTCTGTTTGTCGTGTTTTTTGTCCTTGAAAGTTCAGAATGAATTACGTTGGGAAACACTACGATAGCACCGGTCCGGAGTGTTGTGCAAATTTGATTGTTCTGGCTTTTCTTTCAAAGGGAAGTAAGCTAATGGGGGGGGGGGGGGGGGGGGGGGGGGGGGGGGTTTCGGATGGATGTCGGGGCCCCAAAACATAACAGTTGACGAAAAATTAAACAAGAACATCGACGGTTGATCAAGGGGCATAATCTCAGTAAGCTCCAGCCTCATGCAATGTAGCCTCCCTTGCCTTCCTTCATTTTCGGGCGAACACTATGTCTTAGGCCCGATACTTCTCTTTGGAAGACACAAGCAGCTGAGTCCAACAGCTGAGTCTAACTTTCCTGATCAAGGGTGACTGAGCAGCAACGTAATTCCATAGGTGCACATGGATGCCTTCTTGACTGTTACAGCTTCTGTTTCGTGGCCAGATGTTGTCAGTCTGAATTCTACTAGCATCGAACGTCACACTGTCCATTTTCACTGACCATTTTAGTGTCTTGTCCTGGTGTTGCATGTAACAGGAAAGACAGGTCTTCTTCTCCTGCTTTCCTAGAATGATTTTCCCCAGGCCGCCAAACCACCAGCGATGCGCGTGGAATGTAGCCTGACTTCCCAACCAGAGTCACACAGTGATAGACAGCTAGAGACAGTGGCAGAGAGACGGAGAGACACAGAGAGAGAGTGTGTCAGTCTGTGTGTGTGTGTGTGTGCGTGTGTGTGTGTGTGTGTGTGTGTGTGTGTGTGCGTGCGTGCGTGCGTGCGTGCGTGCGTGCGTGCGTGCGCGTGTGTGTGTGTGTGTGTGTGTGTGTGTGTGTGTGTGTGTGTGTGTGTGTGTGTGTGTTTATGAAAGTCTGAGCAGCTCTACTGCAGAGTGAAACAGACGAACAGCGGCAGACTCACAAAGACAGACTGCAGAATACAGACATAGACACAAAGCCGGGACAGACAGATAACCTTCACACACAATTAATAACCAAACAGGTAGGTACAGACAGGCAGACACAGATAGGCTTCAGAGAGAGAGAGAGAGAGAGAGAGAGAGAGAGAGAGAGAGAGAGAGAGAGAGAGAGAGAGAGAGAGAGAGAGAGAGAGAGAGAGAGAGAGAACGAACGAACGAACGAACGAATCTTTTTTAATGAGGGAAAAAGCGGAATAAGCACAAAATGGCATTTTTACATTCGGCCCTCAATAGAGGGAAATATATAGAAAACGCAATAACAACATCAGCAAAACTAATCTAGAATAGAAGTAAACATGCATAAACGCTATAAATAGAAAGAGGAAATGGTTAACACAAAAGAACAGAAGACAATCAATGCCTGGAAGAGAGAGGGAGAGAGAGAGTGAGTGACAGAGAGAGACAGAGAGAGAGAGAGAGAGAGAGAGAGAGAGAGACAGAGACAGAGAGAGAAAAAGTTGGGGGTGGGAGGGGAGGGGTCATCATATAAAGTTCATGAAAAAAAAATGGTTATTGGAAGATAGATAAATATATACAATAAACATTATCACAACACACAAATTATTAATAACACATTTCTGGAAAAAGAAATAAAATCATTGAACAGGCACCCCATCCTGTAGGCAAAGACAAAAATTTTACACTCGACAAGCAGCACCTTTGAGACAATAGATGAGAGAGACCAGTAGAGAGAGAGAGAGAGAGAGAGAGAGAGAGAGAGAGAGAGAGAGAGAGAGAGAGAGAGAGAGAGAGAGAGAGAGAGAGAGAGAGGTGGGGACAGACAGACAGACAGACAGAGACAGAGAGAGAGAGAGTTTAAGAACATGAATTGGAAAATTCAGTCATTAGTTGGGTATGAAGTGTCCTTTTAAAGCTGTATATGCTGGCATGAACATCAAGAGGGGGTGAAATGCGATTCCATAAGAAGCCGCCAGAGTAGTGAAGACTGGTTTTAAAACATATCTATTCTTGGACGGTGTATTATAATTTTATGAAAATGGCGATTTTCATTAAATCTAAAATTCTCTGTAACTGAAGGGGGAGCACGACCCGAAAGAATCTTAAACATGAAAAAAGCTTTATTGAATTTAAGCTTCAAGTTTAATGGTAAAATATCCAGATCTGTATAGTCAGAGTATGATAGCGTAACCGATTTTAACAAAACTAATTTCAGGGAACGTCTATAAAGACTAAACAAAGGTTTGAGTATATGATTACTAGCTCAATCCCAAATTGTAGATGCATAATTTATATGGGATTCAATATAAGCGTCAAAAAATATTTTACGTGAATGGCAGTCTAGGAAATGCTTTATTTTGGACAGCTGGTATATCTTTTTCGAAACTATTTTGCATAAAGACCGTACATGTTCTGACCATGACAGATTGTTGTCTATAACTATTCCTAAGACTTTATGACAGACTGTTTCTTCGATAGTTATACCATTGATAGAAAGGGGTGCGCTCGTATAAGAAAGGTTTTGACGTTTTTGTCTTGTGGTTATGATCATATGTTTGGTTTTGACAGGGTTTAGACACATATGGTTAGCTGGTTAATACTTTGCTGTAATAACATAGATACTTTTTCTGCTTTGCGATCACACGCATGGACAGTAGTGTCATCGGCGAACATATCACAAAGCGCTGAGAGAAACAGGGGGAGATCATTAATATATATTGAGAAAAGTATGGGTCCTAGGACGGAGCCTTGAGGAACACCATGTTTGAGAGGCAAAATAGAAGATTGGCGTTCATGAATTGAGACAGTTTGTTTTCTGTCGCTTAAAAACGAAGAGATGAGTTCTAGAGCATTATTGGATAAACGGTACAATTTTAACTTTTTTAGAAGCAGTGTGTGGTCAATTACATCAAAAACTTTTGCAAAGTCAATAAAAAGGACACACGGTCACCTTGTTTCATTGATATTTGTAAGCCATTTGTCTACTAGGTTAGTCAGTGCAGTGTGGCAGGAGTGATGTTTCCTGAAACCAGACTGATTAGGGTGAAATAAGTTATATTTGTCAAAATGGTTAAGAATGCATCTTCGTAGATGATCCTCTAAAGGTTTTGATACCACAGACAGGATAGAAATTGGTCTGTAATTACAAGGATCCGAGGTGTCACCTGATTTATAGATGGGTCTTACCCTAGCAATTTGAAAGATTTAGGAAACTGGTTTTTAGATATACATAAATTGAAGATGTAGGTCAGTGTTTCAGAAATAATTGGAGCTGCAAGTTTTAGGATTTTGCATCAACACCGTCTAAGCACGAGCACATGTTTCTTTTAGACGGATCAGGGCATTATATACATCATGAACTGACATTAAGGGGATGTCTAAGTCTGAGGATATGGCTTATTCAATCACAGAAATCGTTTAATAATGTAAGAGTGTTTTCGGCAGATCTATCTGATTTTATTGTTGTCTTAGCAATATTACAAAAATGGTCATTAAGTTTCTCGGGACACAGGTCTTCATGAGATGTATTTATGTTTTTGTTTGTCAGCTGATTGATAGCATTCCAATTGTTTTGCTATTGGTATTAGAAGAAACAAGTTCTTGAAAGTACTTTTTCCTAGCTGCTCGTTTTACATAATCAACATGATTTCTTTGGTTTACAAATTCTTTCTTTGTTCCCGCAGACAAAAGGTGATCTCTTTGGTTCATAGCGTCCTGTAATCTTTTGATAGCGATGGTAACAGAGGGATGTTTCTAATACGCTTGGTTTTGAAAGGTGCATGTTTATCATACATATTTAAAAAAAATTGTGGTACCAGACTTCCCAGGCTTCATCTGGATTTGTAAACTGGTAGACTAGGAAAAGATGTGAATTACTCAAATCAAACAAAAATTTATCTTTATCAAAATCCCGTAAGCACCTGTATCTTATAAACGTGTGACCATTCTTCGGAATTTTAACTCCTTTTTTCGACCAAGTGAAGCATACTGGGAAATGATCACTACAACCATACAGCAGTGAACACACTTCAGTTATATTGCTTTTTGTCGTGGTGTAAATGTGATCAATAAGAGTTTTGGATGTGGATGTTACCCTTGTAGGTTTGTCGATTAACTGAACAAGTTGAAAAGATTCATAACAATGAACCCATGTGTTGTTATATTTGATCAAATCAATGTTAAAATCGCCTAACAATATCAGCTCATCCGAAAGCAAGGAAATATCTTCTAACAACAGAGTGAAATTGTCAATCCAACTGACGTGTTCTGCTGGATTGCGGTATGTGAAACCCAGTTGAACTGGCTCACAGTTTTTAAAATCAACTTGGATCCATACTGACTCGATGTTATGGTAATTACGAGGTCAACACATTTAAACTTTATACTATGGTGAATGTACACTACCAAACCCGTCTCTCTTTGGGATTTTTAGCATCTCTGCGAATTATATTATATCCAGGAATGGAGATTTCAGAATCTAGAATGTGTTCAGTAAGACGTGATTCGGCAAAGCCAAAAATATGGAAATGTTTATCAGCATTTGCCAAAATATATGAAACATCAGATATTTTATTGATTAAGTGATTTATGTTGAGGAATCCCACTCTAAAACCATCTTTAGACGGCCAAGTTTCTAAAGTGTTAGACATCCTTAAGATCGGCTAAAGCAGACGAAGAAAGGGGGCATACACGAAGTATTAAACGTGGGGGCGGACGGAGGAAGGGTAAGTAGTGACTAATGAAGATGGGAGGGAGGGGGAAAAGCCCTAAACAATCAAACAAAACCCCAAACAAACAAACAAGAAAATCCCGACGATCTACAACAACAACAAAGAAAAAACAGTAAGGCAGATTAACAAAAAGTAATGCAAGCTTATGTCTATACAATAGAAGAAACTTTGGCCACAAGCACACAATTAAAGCTTGTTGTTTACAATACTAGTATCTTATACTTGAGTCGGTCTTACAAGTTTAACGAGAAAGATATTATCATTTCCAAGATCCAGAAAACTGTGAGTGCGTTAACGTGCACATTACATTATACATTTTCATAAGCACATAGTCAAACATTCGCAAACCAAAAATATAAAGAGACATGCACACACATTTTCAAACTATAAATGCGCTAACATGCACAAAAAATATGTATTATTTTCATACACACAGCACTCATTCGCATAATAAAGCAAAGAATGGCATGCACTCAAATTCACTTAAAAAAAAAAAAAAAAAAAAAAAAAACACCCATAAGTATAAGCATACGGAAGTTATCAAAAGAAAATCATCCTTTATAAGAAGATGAGGATACTAATGGATATCTTCGTGCGCAGACGTACACGTGTACACAAACCTAGACAAACGCACGCACGTGCACGTGCAAAGCACCCCCGACCCCCCTTCCCAATACATCCACACACACGTGCGCGCGTGTGCGTGCGCGCCTTGAAGAGAGACATAGGGCAAAAGAGAAGGGAGTGTGGTAGACAGATACTGAACTGGTGATAAATATGTAATGTCATTAATAAGGGGACAAGCCGCTTTGATTTCTCAGTAAATGGGAAGCCATCCTCAACAAATGTCCTGCATATGGATGGATTCTGTCTTCTGCTTGGTGTGGTGGGGTAACACATAAAAATTGTCCGTCGCTCTGTTGCCTCGATAATTAGAAGAGTTGATCAAACTACTGGGAGGATAGGGAGGTGATGGAAAGACATGATTGCCTTGGTTGGGCGTAGAAATGTTATCAGCACTGTTTAATTGATATTTCAGGCTAGGATTAATTAAGGAGGGCTGTGGGCGAAATGAGGGCGCTATACTCCTGATAGGTTGTGGTCCAGACACTCGTACCTTGGAACCAGAGTTGGATGCAAGCAGAGGATAGTGTTCAGATGATGACAGGGGAGGGTAGTCAGGTGGTGGCATTTGAAAATCAGCGTGTTCAGCAACGGTTTGGGCGCGTGGGTGGTAAGTGCGAATGTCATAGTTGCAGTTATTTTGTCCAGTATCTTTTAGATTGAAATAAGGAGGTCTGACAGGGTGAATTTCCACTTTATGAGAGGTCCTCCATAACAGTTTGATGTTTTCTGCTAGTCTGGCAGTACCTCTAGCATTCGGATGAGTAGAGTTACTGTAAAGACTTGTGTCAGAGGCAAACGTTTGAAAGTGGTCAATGAAAATGGCATGTGTATGTATGTATGTATGTATGTATGTATGTATGTATGTATCTATCTATCTATCTATCTATCTATCTATCTATCTATCTATAAGCTCTTGAGCTTTGAGTTATTTGGATACCTATCCATCCTTTTCCAGCCGGCAAAAAATATTGTCCGCAGCATTGTTTGCGTTACATCAACTCTGTACCTTCAGTGTGCTTCAGTTTCCGTTTAAGTCACCTCGCTTTGAAACTAGCAGTGATGTGTTACTGAAGCGCCTGCTTCTGTGAGAGAGAGAGAGAGAGAGAGAGAGAGAGAGAGAGAGAGAGAGAGAACTCTGAACTCTGAACTCTGAATGTTTTAATGAATAGGCCATTGGCCCATGTCATAGTGGGCTGTCACAAATTTATATATAGCAATAGAACTTTTGGGCATATGGCATGAATAACACAAGTGCTGTACTCAGATTCCAAACATTTCACCCTTGGTTCAAAATACTGTGGCGCATCTTCAAAGCCTTGTCTAGAAAAAATGCAAGGCGTACATTCAATGATTTGTGTTCAGATGCAAACAACACTGTCAGCTTAAACTGAGAGGGACTACTGTAGTACTTGGCTGGAATGTATTGTTCCCTTAATTCTTGATATGCCGACATTGCAATACAAAGTGGACTTCAGTTTCTTCTTGGCTTTCACAAAGCGGGCACATTAGTTCATGTTCCACTAGGTTTCTCCTGAAATGCATTTTGTGTACATTTAATTGCGACACTCCTAATCTCATTCTAATCAGACTTATTCTAGCCTTTAGATGGCTAATTGATTGTAGGTAGGTGGCCAAAGTTAAATCAGACTTAAATGTCCTGTAAAGCTGGAAGCGATCACTCCGATTTATTTCAATAGACCACTGCATTTTATAGTCTTTGATCAACCTACTTCTCAACGCTTTCAAAAATTCCGTTTCGTTCCCAACCCCTTGATTCTCCCAAACTTCTTCAAATCCATACTTATGAAGAAAAAATAGCAGACAGTAGATGCCCAAGTATTCTTATTCGTACCGTAAAAATATAACAACATTTTGTAGACTTTATATGGCAGCCGATGAGGTGGCATTTTCAAAATTCTCAGCCAGTATTTAATACTTTTTAAAAATAAATTGACATGCAAAGGAAATCTACCTAATTCTCCATAGATCATTACATTAGGAGTTCTGATGCTCACATTCAAAAAATCTTTTCATGGCAAAGAGGTGCACTTTTTCTACAATGTCAAGTTTCCAAATATGCCCCAGATTTCCGCCCATAACTGAGTATTGGCTGAATTTGAGTGTCAAACAACTTAAAGAATACAGTAGGCGATTTTTCTCCCACAGACCACAAAAGTTTGAAAATGTTAATGACGCCTCTCTTTGCTTTGCTTGACATATCATAGAGGATATGTGAAAAGGAAAGTCTAGTTGACATTATGATTCCTAGATATCTGTACATGTTTACAACATTCATCTTATTCTGACCAAAGAACCACTGTTCATGCTCAGAGATATGTCCACCGTTTCTAAATATGACTATATTGATTTATCCAAATTTACTGTAAGACCTAGTCTTTCAGCTGCGTTGTATAAGACGTTTAACTGATTTTGCAAACCAGTAATTGAATCAGAGAGAAGGATAACATCGTCTGCAAACATAAGAATAAAAATTTCCAGAAAATCAGGGATAAGTTGGATTCCATGCTTTCCCTTTTCAATTATTTCTACAGCCAACTCATTGATAAAAATGGAGAACAAAACGGGACTACACACTTCCCCCTGTTTTAAACCGAGAGGACACGAAAAGGCTTCACTTAAATCGTTACCAACTCTACTCTTGCTTTCACCGTGTTATATATACTAGTAATAGCGTGGTACATTTTTCCATTTATCCCCCTTTTCTTTAGAATATCCCACAAGTTTGCTCGAACAACGGAATCAAAGGCCTTTTTAAAATCGATAAAGACTACGTACAATTTCTTGTGTAGCAATAATTGTTTTTGAACTATAGCAAACAGTGTAAAAACGTGGTCAATAGTACTATATTTTTTTCTAAATCCTGCCTGACTTTCATTGATGACATTATTTTCTTCAATCCATTTGTTCAGCCGTTCGTTTAGTATATGGCTGTATAACTTACTGCACACATTTAGCAATGATATCCCTCTATAATTATCGGCTACATTCACATCACCTTTTTTAAACAGAGGCTGGATAATGGCTTCTGACCACTGTAAAGGATAAGTTCCAGTAGAAAACAGTTTATTAAACAAAAGAATCAAAAACGGAATAATTACTGTAATAGAATTTTTGAAAATTTCCCCCACAATTCCATCAGGGCCTGCGGCCTTGCCGTTCTTTAATGAACGTACTGCAGCGTAAATTTCACTTTCTGAGATATCCTGTTCTAGAATGTCTGTGTTGAAGTGATTTGATTCTTTATCGATTTGTACTTCTCTCTAATCAACAGGCTCGTTTTGTTCATTGGTAGTCCAGTTGGATTGAAAGACCTCTGAGAAGTGTTGGTACCAGTCATCCTTGCTAATGTCATTTTGAACTGATTTTTTACACGACAAAGATTTTAATTTGCTCCAAAATGTCGTAGAGTCGTTTATGTTGTCATGTAAAGTCTTTACCACTTTTTCTCGATGAGTTTTTCTTTTTAGTCTGAGAAGTTCTTTATAATCTCTGCGCTTTTGATTATACATATTTCTGATTTCTTCGTCATCGTCCGTCCGTCTGTAGTACTGTCTCAAATTATGGCGGAGCTGCTTTTTTTCTTGGCTGCATTCCGTATCAAACCATGGGTCTGTTCTTTCTTTGCCAATTGTAATTGTTTTTCTCATACAACTACTAGCACCAATTAATGACTCATTAAACACAGAAATCGCTTCATTAATATCGGTATCTATTAAGTCAGTTGCCCTTCCATGTTTTCCTGAAACTCATCACCCATCAATTTACCTTTGAATTCATCAATTTTTTCTTGGTCCCATACGATTTTATCAAGTTTAAATGTACATTTTTGATTCTGTAGATTAGCTACATACACTTTCGTGCTGAATACAACTTCAACTGGCATGTGTTTTGATTCTATTCTTGGCCGAACATTCAAAGAGACACAATATTTTAAGAGACATCTAGACACAATTACATAATCAACAATACTACATCCTGTTGGTGACACATAGGTGAAGTGACCGAAGTCAATATCATCTTTAATGGCACCATTTAGGATGAACAGATCAAAAGAGCTGCAGACATTCAACAAGCATTTACCAAAATCATTCTGTATCTTATCTTTCGAAGTTCGCAGTAAATCGTTGTCACGAGTGTCTTCCTGTAAAGGACAATAAGTATGACATCATCATCTTCTTCTGTACCATTTTCACCTCCTGTACGTGCATTGAAGTCACCGAACAACAAAACAGGTAAGTTACCAAGAGATTCCACAACGTCCATAATACATTGCTCTAGAACAGTAATGCCATTTGTTTGGTCTGTATCACGGTAATATGGAGAAGAGGAAGGCGGCACATATACACCAAACAAAAGTACTGGTGAGTCTGTCCCAAACAATTTTTTTGACAATTTCAACACAATAATGTTGTCATATTCAACATCGATTTTTTCAATAAATTTGGTCAGCTCTTTTTTCACAAGCAACGCAAGTCCCCCCGACAGTCTGGATGTGACACCATCTGACAGTCTAATGCCTGGTATGACAAACGTATGGTGGCTGGGGAACAACTGGTCAGGGAATCTAGTTGCAAACGTTTCAACTAGGAGACAGAAATCAAATTCAGCAATGTAAGATCGGAGCTCAGGATCATAAACCCGAGAAAGACCTTCGATGTTATATGTCATAAATCGAGTGTCTCGCATGACATGAGCCTGGCCGAATCCCTATAATTCATCTTGTTTTCCACTTTGAGCTGTGACCTCTCGAAGTGTTGTCTGGCGTTTTGAAGCAGCATTTGTGCATGAAGCACTCTTAGCCGGGTTGTTCTGTCTTTTTTGTTATTTTGTTTCGAGGTCCGCGTCAATCGCTCCGTTTGTGTTGTTGCAGTAGAGCCTTTGTCATTTCGTTCACTGTCTGTCGATTTTTGTAGCGTCTCTATCACATCATCGGTCACAACATGTATGTTTGTGTCGTCTAACTTTGTCGAACTCGTTGGCCGTTCTAGGTCAGTGTTCACTCTGTTCACTGTCTCGCCATGACTGACTGGGGGTGTCTTTTTTAGGGTTTGTTTTAAAGGACTGCTGCTGGTTTTCATGCTCAGTGGTCTCCATGTTGATCTGTGTGTCATTCTGTAAGTCATCGTCACTCCTGGCATCGTCAGCCACTGTGATCATGGTTATGGACGGGTCATTGTCAGACGACTGATGTTGTCCCGTCAGTGCATGTCACTTCCAAAGTATCGTTGTTCAAATTGTCATTTCCGGCAGGATTTCCATCCACTCCCCTACCCCCACCAAACGCAGAGTCTGCCACACTGTCCAAATGGCTCAAGTGACCATCTTTCAAAGAGTTAGGATTTAGAATTTCCATCCGTTCCCCGTTCACTGTCAGAAACCCAATCTGACACACAGTATGGCTGTGTCAATTTGTTTTTCCATAATATCCACTGAACCATGATTCCCCCCATCTCCCTTGCATTGTCTGACACCAAGTCAACAGCTTTGCATGACTTTGTGTCTCGCTGACTTATTGTGTTACCTGTACTGTCCATCTGGAGGGTATGAGTACTGGAAGGTTGAACACTGACCAAATTGCGAGTGTCCGGTGCTGATGGCAGGGATGGGAAGTGATACATGGACCGGTAGCTGTAGTATGGTTGGCCATAGTTCCAGTCCCGTGCCCCGCTCCCGTTATTGTCCTCGCCCCCACCTCCACAATCCCCATAATAGATCCTCGGATCACAGTCACTGTTGGTAGGCCTATACCACGACCCACGGTATGGTTCCAGCCTTTCACTACCATACCTCTGACTGTCGTAGTAATGCTGACTACGGGTGATGTGGTCGCCTTCGTCGAACCGTGTGTTGATGCGGGAGTCGTATCGCTGAGCGCTGCCGGCGTGGTGTTCCGGTGCCGTCTGCCAGCGGTGACCGGGACGTCGCCTCTGTTCCTCCACCACCAGTCTGTTACCCTTATAGTAGGCGTGCATACCTTGTTGTCGGTATTCTTGTAGCGTTTCTCTCTGTCTGTCTGTCAGATCGGCGGCAACCGTCACATTTTTTTTTTCGCAGCGCTTCTTTGCCTCGGGTAAGCACCGCCATTTTATCAGCCCATCGCGCAAACTTCACGACGATCATCGGCGGGGGTCGGTTGTTGTCGTTGCTACGTCCGAGACGGTGTGCTCTGATGATGTCATCCCGGCACCACACTTTGTCTGACACAGTCCCTTGTAGCACATGTACAATCACTGTCACACACTCATCATATGACTCACTGTTGGACTTAGGATGAACATTGAAAAATTTCAAGTTGTCCCGCCTGGAGTATATTTCAAGCTTTTCAATTTTGTCAGACAACGCGCCTGTTGTTCGTACCATTTTGTTTTCAAGTTGTGACACAATTTGCTTTGTCCGGTGTGTTTCCTGAGTGGCACTCGTCACAGTTGCTTCTAAGCTCGAAGTTTTAGCACGCAGCTCATGCAGTTCAAGTTTTAACTCGCGTACGGCTCTGTCCAAGCTGACTGAAATCTGCTGAGTCATTGTATCAAATCGGAAATCCAAAGCTTTTTCAAATTGTTCTTTTTGATTTTGCAGTAATTTTTGCATATTAATGTCAACAGATCCTGCACACAATTCGGCGTTCATCTTGTATTACTGCACAGTTCGTTAATCCTGATTAATTAACAAAAAATGTACAAACATTTTAGAGAGCACCCAGTTCGCGTCCTGCCCGCTGCGTGATCAGAGAGAGAGAGAGAGAGAGAGAGAGAGAGAGAGAGAACACACACTCTCTCTCTCTCTCTCTCTCTCTCTCTCTCACACACACACACACACACACACACACACACACACACACACACAGAGAGAAGCAGACACTCAATAACTCATCACTGCTAGTTTCAAAGCGAGGTGACTTAAACGGAAACTGAAGCACACTGAAGGTACAGAGTTGATGTAACGCAAACAATGCTGCGGACAATATTTTTTGCCGGCTGGAAAAGGATGGATAGGTATCCAAATAACTCAAAGCTCAAGAGCTTATAGATAGATAGATAGATAGATAGATAGATAGATAGATAGATAGATAGATAGATAGATATAGATATAGATACATACATACATACAAACATACATACATACATATATATATGCTCACCAAAAACATTCTTTCACCACACCTTAATAATGTAGGCTAATATGCATTTTGGGGCACATGAAAATCGGGAGGGAAATAGAACGCGCACCTGCTGTCACTCCTTCATCCTCCCTCGCTAGTGCAGCGGAGCCACCGCCTGCTCACCCCATCGCTTGTAGCATGTGATTTTCAGCCACGTATATTGCTTTGTGTCGTGGCTGTATTTTCTGATGTCCACACAAATAAAGGCTGCAAGTGCCCGAGATAGGAGTATGGTCATACATGCACACAATGACCGAATGAAGTACACATTTCTGGTGGCAATGCTGTCCGTATAATCAGCAAAACAAGCAATCAACTGATGACTGGATGAAAGATTTGTTTGTTTTTGGTCGTCAGTATTATCAGTAAAATTAGCTAACAGGCAGTCAATGATTGTAAGAAATAAATGCCAGTTGTTGGCAGAACAGTGTGTGTGTGTGTGTGTGTGTGCGCGCGCGCTTGCGTGCGCGTACATATATGCTTACAATGACCGAGTGAAGTAAATATTTTTGGTGGCGAAACTGACTCTGCGGGGTCAAAAAAAAGTAATGGTATATGTGAGAGAGCTGGAAGAAGCTGCAGCGTTCTAGCCACTGTAGGAAGGTTGGGTTTGGAGATCATGCAAGTGTGAATATGAAAAGTTTGTTTACAGTGGTTTTGTATCTGGACAGAGTTTTTCTTGTTATCATTATCACTATTATTACTATTATCATACCATCATCATCATTTACATATATATATATATATATATATATATATATATATATATATATATATATATATATATACTCAAAATTGTCCCCTACATTTTATACTGCTTGCATAATGTTTTTAGTTTTTCAGCAACTTTTTCCTCTCCACACTTTTGTTTTATTTACTACTTTTCGCTGGCTGCTTTAGGGGTGCTGTTTGATACTTTTTTTTTTTAACCCTTGGTGGTGAGAACACCACAGAATTACGGACTGTGGTGTCTTATGCCAAGCGCACAGGCACAACCAGCCGTGTCTCCCTGAATAGTCCGATCCAGCGGACGAAAGGCCTAGAAGCAGGCGATACATATAGATCTGCCTTCTGGAGGGATTGCGATGATTCCCTCATGCAGCTGGTGAAGGGTTTTTATATTTATAATATACATTTTCCCCATCTTCCACCCCCTTTCTTTTTCAATAATTTTCAAATCCTTGCCAAGTCATTACTAAAATAATGGAAGAATTGTTTGTTAACCTGCACTTGTTTTTCCCCCCATTGCTTGATTGTTCAGCATATTATATATATATATATATATATATATATATATATATATACACACACACACACACACACACTAGCGCTTAGACCCTGTCTCGCCCCGGCGAGTTTGTCTGTCGTGTAGTGTT
>JADBJO010004368.1:0-5000 GCA_016801955.1 Conus betulinus | reverse complement strand
ACAAACAGATGCAGAGATAGAGAAAAAGAGAGAGTGGAAGATGAGTCTTATGTTTGGAAGGGTGCACTTGACAGTGTGTAAAAGAAAGTGAGAGAGTGGTAGATGAGTTATTTCTTGGAAGGGGTCACTTGAGGGTGTGTATGAGGGGGGAAAAAAAAAATATATATATATATGCAGCTAGTGAAAGGGTTTTCATATTTATGATATATATTTTCCTATTTACTTCATCTTAATTTTTTTTCCTCTCAATTTCAAATCTTTGCCAAATCATTACTGTAATGATGGAAGAATTGTTAACCTGCACTTGTTTTCACCCCACTACTTAACTGTTCAGCATTATATATATATATATATATATATATATATATATATATATATATATATATATATATATATATATATATTCACAAGCGTATGTGTCTATGAGTATGCATACCCGGATGGTGGAGATGGTGTTTGGGGTATACATATTATGCTCTACATGTGGTGTTATAGATATGCTATATATATGTACATGGGGTGTGCATAAGAATAAGGTCGGATGGGGAAATTGGGGGAGGGGGTATGGAGAGAAAAGGGATGGAGGAGAGGCTGTGGAAAAGAAAAAGCTGGTATGATTCAAACAAGTTTATCCATCAATCATCAATCATTTTCCTTTTTCCACCCCCAACCGGCATTCACACACCAATGCCACCACATTATCTCACTTATGACAATGATCATCATCCTGTAGTACTGTATATCTCACTTATGATAATGATCATCATCCATCAGTCATTGAATGATTGATCATTTCCTCTATTCCCCCAACTGGCATAAACATACTAAGGCCAGTACACTATTCCACTTTTGTAAAATGACCATCATCTGACACTACTGTGAATCAGACTCACACCATGACAATGATCATCATCCATCAATCATTGTTTACCGCCTTCATTCCCCCATCAGGCATTATTACACCAATGCCACAACATTATCCAACTTATATAACAATGATCATCATCCTACAGTACTGTTGATCTCAAATGATCCATGATCATCACCCACCAGTCATTGACATCCCACCCCCATCCACCCTCTTCCTGAACTGGCAGTATTTACTAGTGCCACCACATTATTTCACATATCACAATGACCATCACCCTACAGTATCTCACTTAAATGACAATGATCATCACCCACCAATCATTGATATCTTCCTTTATTCCCCCAAACTGGCACTATTGTACCAATGCTACATTATTCCACCTACATGACAATGTATAGTACTACAGATCCCAAATGTTCACCATTCATCAGTCACTGGAAATGCTGTCATCCTGTGATCACCTTCATACTGCAATATATGTGGCAATGAGGAAGCTGACCATTTGGCAAAGGAAGGAGAACATCAGCCCCAACAGAACACAGGAAGTCTCCTTTGAAAAAATCAAAAGTATTATCAAGGAGAACCAAAAATCAAAAAGGCAGATGGCTTGAGCAGCACACTACTTCAGCAAGAGGGATGACACTACAAGATGCCCAGATCAGACCTTTGTGAGACTGAGGACAGGGCACTCCAGACTGAGACATCACATGTCCACTATATTCACAATGGCAAGTCTTCAAATCATCCATGCAGTACAGCCCAACGACCTAGCTTGCCAACACACTGATGAAGGGAAAGCTCTATTGACCACTGGAGGGCCTGCGCCATAGAGCAGCCTTCGTCAGTACCTCCAGGGTTCCTCCCTAAGTGAAACAAGGAAGAAGACCATCCTACATTACTGTTGATCTCTAATGATCATCACCCATCAGTCATTGATCCCCCTCTTATCCCCCCGCCCCCCTCAACCAGCATCATTATACTACTGCCACCACATCATTTCACCTGTGACAATGATTAGCATCCCACAGTACCTTTAATCACGGTTATGATTCCAGTAACAACAAGGATTATCATCCTGTAGCGCTGTTGTTATCAAATGACCATCACCCATCAAGGTTCCCATTTTTTTTTTTTATTTTAGTAACAAGAATGATTATCATCCTGTAGCACTGTTGTTATCAAATGGTCATCAAATAAGCTTATTATCATTATTTATATATTTATTCAAACCCCCTGTGTGTGTGTGTGTGTGTGTGTGTGTGTGTGTGTGTGTGTGTGTGTGTGTGTGTGTGTGTGTGTGTGCGCGCGCGCACGCTTATATATGTGTGTGTGTGTGTGTAGTGTGTTGATTCACCTATGACAACAGTCACTATTCATCATCATGATTGATCATTTCCAATTTTCTGCTCAATTGGCATTATCATACCAATGCTATCATGTTATTTCACTCATGACAATGATCAATGTCCTATTGTTTATCCCACTTATGACAAATGATCATCATCATCATTAAAAAAAAAGTATATATATATATATATATATATATATATATATAGTGTGTGTGTGTGTGTGTGAGAGAGATGGGTGTGTACGTGTGTGAAAACTCTCCACACAATTAGTCTCTTTTGACCATGATTTCACCTGTAATATCCTCCCCTCTCCCCCCCCCCCCCCCCCCCCTTTTGTTCCCCAACAACGTTTGCATGAATTTCTCACCCCCACCCCACCCCCCCATGCCATGCACGCTTGTGTGGGAGGAGAGACATGAATTCTTTCTCTCTCTCTCTCCCCCTCCCCCATTACCCTCTTCCACCCCCCTCCATATTCTGTCCCCCCCTCCTTTTTCCCCCCTCCTAACGATATCTTACCACCCATTGATCATTTCCATTCTCTTCCAGTCATTACTATCATTACCCCCCCCCCCCCCCCCCATACGACACCCCCACACATAACTACTATCATCACCATCCATTAAAATTGTTCATTTATTTATTTATATCTTTATATTCTTTATTTACTTATTTTATTTCATTTCATCTATTCATTTATTTATTTATTATTACTTTATTTATTTAATTTTTTTTTTTTTTTTTACTTATTTGGTGTTATGGGTGAAAATGAATGACTGTACAGCATATGACTCCCATTTTGGCTGGTGGTCATCTTGGAAATTGCTCAAATACACAATTTTTTTTTTTAAAAAAACAGACCTGCATCTGATTATGTTCAAGGCGTGAAATTGTCCTTCTCAGCCAAATTTGGTGTTTGTAGCATTAAATGAACAATTATGTAAAATGCATTTCCAATTTTTGTGTTGACCATTTGAAAAATACCCAAAAAACATGTTTATACAATTTTTCATGGTGGCTCTAAATCAGGTTTTGTTCAGGACATAAAACTGGCCATCTCTGCCGAATTTGGTGCTTGTTGCATGAAGTGCATGATTTTTCGACATAGAACCCCCGCTAGGTAGGTGTGTGTGTGTGTGTGTGTGTGTGTGTGTGTGTGTGTGTGTGCGCGCGCGCACACACACACAGAGAAAAGGACAAAGTCGACATACAATGTACTGGTAAAGAATAAAAGCAATGCATAAAAGAGATTGGGATCGGATGAGGGAGGGAGGGAGGGAGGGAGGAGGAGAAGGACATGCCTAAGGTCTTCTGTTGGTGTTAAATAGCGCATTTACCATTTTTGTAGAGTGGTACGAGCACGTTTTCTTTAATCAAGTACGGTACGCAACAGACGATCATAGGCTACTTCACGCTTGCCGTGAGGATCACTTGTTGTTTCCCTTTGGGTTGCTTCCCTTCAGCGACTGCACGCAGTAATGACACTACACACGGCCTTTTCTATTGTCAGGTCTTCTCACCCTGTGTGTTTTTCAAGCTGTGCAGCTCAAGTGTCGGTCGCTTCAAACTGCGCGTAGCTGTAGCGCCACTTGTAAGTACATCTCGATCTTTGTATAAAGAGGGAACAGTTCTAATGTTTTACACACACACACACACGCACGCACACATACGCACACACTCTATTTCTCGCAGGCAAGTGAAGGTATAAAAAGCATCCTTTACTAAAAATAGTATTATCAGCATAACCTGAGGAAGACTGAAGAATTCACGAAGCAGTCATATTCATGAGGATTTCATGAGGCAGTGAAATGCAAAATTGCATATGCATATAACACAGCAAAGGTAATTGAAGAGTACGCGTGATTATATGTGTATTCCTCTAACACTGCATGAAGTTCTTTGCAAATCTGTGACAAATTGGCATTTGCATGCACTGACATAACATCTCAAATCACCATTAAAATTAGCGAATTATTTCTAAAACCGTAGCACCTGTTAGGGACAACAATAATCACTTTGGGATATGACATAAGTATGTCTGTTGATGATGATATGGCAATAATATATAGAACAGCTGGAGAGTTTCAAGTTGATATGCATTGGTACAATGAATCATCCTGCGTATCTACATGATTCGTTTGAGAGCATGAAATATGTAAACAATGTTCTTCTGAAAGTGAAAGACTCTCCGCTTCAGTGGCAATTCACATTCAGGCGGAAATGAGTTCCAGAGGAAAAGGACCAGAAAGAGGTCAAATCTGGGTTTGAAAACCAGAAGGGTTTCTTCAAGGATTTCTGGGACTTGTGCTAACTCCTAGATATATTCAATGGTTAGTGGGGTTAATCCAGACACATTTTTCCATGACCATTTCCTTATTGATAGCAAACCTATCTCTTAATGGAAGAATTCAAACTTGAATATAATCAGATTCTGCATGTCTCAATCATGTACAGATGAACTGCTTTAAGGGCGCATATACAGATACTGATCAAAGCTTCCACTGAATTTTCTTCTGGATGAGTCAAACAGTGAGAGCGTGAGGAATAATTTTTGGCCTGAAAGTTCAAAAGGTGCGTCATTCTGCATAAGTATGTAAATGTCTGTATCCTGCTTTGCATAAGGTTTTTCACATGAGCATTCCATGAAAGACTGTTGCCAATAATTAAGCCTAGAGCACCGTGACTGCCTAAGCTCTTCAATTCTTACATTGATGAAAACAGAAAGAATTGTTTCATTTTCTGCCATGTTTGATTGAGTTCGTATGAGCATGTCTTCAATC